>CAIGRB010052667.1:52346-63366 GCA_903798255.1 Fraxinus quadrangulata | reverse complement strand
AATTTTGGAACTAGAATTCAATTTACAAAAAGAATTATAGGAATTTTGGTGTAAAAAAGTTTTAGAAAATAAGAAAGCATATAAGATAAGGATAAACTCTTTGTATTGTTACATAGGTACATGCCAAATTGAACAATTTGATTGTCATAAAAGAAGGTATAAACTTTATAAGAAATATAAAAAGAAATTTAAGAAATATATTAAGTTTAAAAAAGGAGGTTTTAAACCACATAAGACATATTTTAAGAAAAGAAATTGAATTAAAAAGTTCAAACCAAAATATATTAAGCAATGCATATGCTTCATTTGTAATGAAGAAGGATATATTGCCCCCTCAATACCCTAAAAGAAAAGAAAAGCAAAATATAAAAACTCTTAGAATTTATGAAGAATTCCAAAATGATAGTGATATAGAGCCAATCGAATATTTTGATGACTTAAGTGGTGAATGTAGTATCATTTATGAACTAGATACATCCTCATCAGGAGAAGGCTTTGATGAAATAGTATATATGAATAAAAAAATACAACAAATAGATGAAGAAATGATAGTAGAAACAACTGAAGAAGTTGAAGATACAGTAGAAGGTATAAAACAAGAAATCACATTTGATACTAGAAAATACAAAGGAATAACTAAGAAAATATTAAATTTACAACAAAAGGATATATTCCATCAAGGATTCTTAAGAATACTGCCAATAGTAAATAAAATTATTATAATTATAAACTATAAAGAAATATCTATTAATATAGAAGATACAATGGAAAAAACAAGAATCTCCATAATCACAAAAGAATGGGTAAGACAAAAACTATCCAAAATTCCAGAGAATGTAAGAAACAAATTAAAATGTATTGAGATAGGTGGAATCTAAATTATAGTAAAATGATTCTTTAGATAATGAATGAATATACCAATAGAGATATATTGTATGGATAATAGAATCGTACAAGATCCTATAGATGCTCTATTAAGAACTGTTGTAGGAAATCTAGTTCACCAGAAGATAATATTTACAGTAAAATCAAACTATGTTGTCTCATTAATTGATGAAAATATTGACTAGAGTTTCAATTTATATTATAGAATTGGAAACTTAAAGATGTTGCGGAAAAGTAAGACTATTAGTATTAGCATAACATCAATTTTGCTTTTAGTACTAGCCATCATAACAATCTAAGAAAGATAACTGATGATATTATCATACATAAAGATTTTGAAGAATTAGCTCAATATATACCTCCCAAAAAATATCAAGAATATGAAGTTACCATACCAGAACAGATAATGCTTGATTTTCACGAACAAGCAAGATAAATCAATTTTGAAGGAAAATTGATAAGAAGAAATAGTGTTAGTCTAGAAGGAGATAATCTTATTGCAAGATTCCCCTCCAAACAAGACTCTAATAGAAGCCAACTTAGGAAACTAAGTATTGCTGAACCATCAAGTTTGCAGTATTATATCAAAATAAGATATGTTAATCAAGAAGGGTACAAGAAGAATCTTCTTATCCTCATAGATACTGTAGCAGATAAAAGTCATGTAAATGCTAAGTTTGTTAGCCATTTATTAGATTTTGAGTTATCAGAACCATATATATTCAAAGATTATTAGGAAAATAATCTTGAAATAAGAAAATATGTAAAATTCCCTCTTATATTTATAGGAGATGATCAGAAAGAATATAATAAAGAAATAATACTACATAAGGATGAACTATATGGAGTCCGTCGTTCACCTATACTATTAGGAATAAACGTTTTTGAGAAATTTAGCCCGTACAAAATTTGTCAATGATATTTAAAGATAACAATTGATAATAACCCAATCATCATATCAAGAATAAAAGAAAATATAAAACAATTATTATCATAGAAAGAGTAATTAATATTAATCCCATGAGTCCATATATTGAAGTTATACTCAATATAAGAAACTATTGTAAAATTAAATTTCATGCTTATCTAGATACAGGAAGTACAATAGGTTTATGCTTACCAAACGTATTACCATCTGAATACTGAAAATATGATTAAAAGAAGGTTCTCACTACTACAACAACAGGTGAAAATAAGGTAATATATAGTAAATATGCTGCACAAGTACATTTTCTAATATCCTTCAGAGAAGTATTTGTTGATACAATATATATGTCAATCTCGATTGGGTGTGATATTTTATTGGGACAAAATTTTATACTAAAATATGCACAATTTACACAATATATCGACAGATATATATATTCACAACCCCTTGTGCACATAAAATAATTACACCTAGAATAACTAAAGCTATTAGCATAGCATATAAATAAATTAATCATCGGAGCTCCTCAACCTAGCGTGGTGAATGTTGGAGTATAGAAAAATTTAAACCAATTACAGTTTTAAAAATGACAACAGAAAGTAAGTTAGAAAAACTGAAAAACTAAATTTTTGAAACTTACTCAGAAAATTCATTAGAAAAATGGAACATAGATAAAGTAAAGGCAAAGATAGAGTTAATCAATCCAGATGCTATAGTAAGAATCAAACTAATTAAATACAGTGTAAAAGACCAAAAAAAATTTAAGGATCAGATAAAAGTACTAGAAGCTAAATTAATTAAGCCTAGTGAAAGTCCACATAGCAGCTCAGCCTTTATGATTAGAAAACATAGTGAATTAAAAAGAGGAAAAGCCAGAATGTTTATAAATTATAAGAAATTAAATGAAATAACTAAATTCGATGGATATTACTTGTCTAATAAGAATACCCTTATTAAACAAGTACAAAACAAAAATATATTTTAAAATTTGATTATAAGTTAGGATTTTGGCAAATCGTACTTATAGAGTAAAGCAAACCACTAATTGCATTTAGTACTCCGAGTCCTTTAGGACAATATGAATGGAATGTAATGCCATTTGGTTGAAAAATGCACCACAGATAATTCAAAGAAGAATGAATGAGGTAATTAAATCAATCACTCATTTTTATATTGCTTATGTAGATGATCTACTTATTCATTCAAAAGATATAGATGAACATATAGAATATTTTGAGAAATTTTGTTATATTATGAAAAAACATTGTATTACACTTTCTCAAAAGAAAACTGAAATAGCTAAAACAGAGATAAAATTTTTGGGATTATTTATAAAAGAAAGAGAATTGCAATTGTAATCTCATATTGGTAAGAAACTTCAAGAATTTCCTGAAGAAATCAAAGATAGAAAATAGTTACAAAGTTTTCTTGATATATTAAATTATGTTGAAGGATTCATTGAGAATTGTGTCAAGCTAAAAAATTATTTTCTTCCAAAGTTAAAAAAGAATGTAATATGGTTTTGGGAAAAACAAGATTGCGATAATATAAGAAAGGTAAAAGAGGAATTGAAAATTTTACCCAAACTTATGATTTCACAAGAAGAAGATTTATTTATCCTTGAAACTGAAGCTTTGGATAATTATTAGGGTGCGGTATTAAAGGTTAAAATGAATCATAAAGAATATAAATATGAAAAGAATTGTTCTTGTCATGCGATACTTACAGGTTATACATCAGGAACATTCAAAGAAGTTGAAACAAGATATGAGACAAATAGAAAAAAACTCATTACTGTGAAGCAAGTAGTACAAAAATATGAAAATTATTTATTACCAAAAAAGTTCTTTATAAGAACTGATAATACTCAAATAAAAGCATTCCTAAAAAATAATGTTGATCAATCTATTGCCAATAGATATATTTTTAGGATTCAAATTTGGTTTTCTTATTTCAAATTTGATATTGAATATATAAAATGTAAAGCTAACTTTCTTCCTGATTATCTTAGTAGGGATAGAGTTAGATCAACTAAGGACGAAAGTCCAGATACTTGAGATAAAAGTTTCCTACTTGGAAACACAAATTCAAAATATACAAGTTAGTTTTCGAGACAAAATGAATATAGCCCGTGAGGCAGATGAAACTTGTATCAAGTCTAATATCCCTTTATAGGGACCAGTAAATACTAGTCCTCTTCCCGAGAATAAAGGGAAAGAAAAGAAGGTAATAGGAACCCTTCACAGGGAATACTTAAGCCTATTATTGATAAAGAAGATATGAAAATTTTCATCAGGAAAAACATTAAAAATAGCAAAGGTAGCTCTTAATTGAGCCAAAATTTACCTAATCTAACTATAAAAAATATTGATCCAAATAATATTGTCAAAATATGTCATGGAGCAAAAATTTCTAAAAAAAATAACTATGAAAAAGTAATTTTTTTTATTGTTATTTTTAATGTTTTATCCGATTGGTACTTGGAGATAGGAAAGTCGATGAAAACTCTCTAATACGGAAGATACAATCTCTCTCAATTACTAAAAAATTAAATCTTGTAATCTATATACAACACTTGTATTCAGAGATATGAGTAAGTCCGAAGATAGCAAAACTTGTAATAATGTAATCACTTATGGAATTCTAAACTTCATAAAGTGAGTACCAAAGGTATGTAAATATAGTGTGCAAGCATGTACTATTTCAGTTTATGAATATTAAGATGAAGTTTGTTATATTCAACAAAGCTTTCTTAAAGGATTTTGTTAAGTTTTTCATGATTCCTCTGCAGTACAGATATAGATTTTAAAAGATTTTCAAAACATTGTTTTTGAATGGATGTTAGGCATGCCAAAGTACCCTCTTCGATAAATGTTTAAGGGGAAAAGGGCAATTTTCTAACAAAATTTGTAGCACCTTGTGTATGAGTTTATCTTTTAAATTTTCGTTCTAAGTAAGAACTTGATTCTGAAAAGAGTTTTAATAGAGGTGAAAATAGAGACTTTGAATATTGTGAGATAGTGTCTGTGGCAACACGGCTAGTTCTCTAAAGTGAGAAATGCAACCTTAATTGAAAAGTCTTTTACGAAAACAATTGTGGACCCAAATGATTTTAAAACATTTTAAATATTCATCTGATTCAAAAGATAGATTAAGTACATGCAAAGCAACTATAAGAACACGCTGGAGAGAAAACCTAGTTATTTCCATTGATTACTGTAAGTTATTGACATGCTTTTATATTATTATGGTTTGATTACTGTTGATATTTATGAACACTTCACAAACATCCACATTTAGTGATAATTATCTTAAATTAAATTTAAATAAAAAAGATATTTCTTTTTTACTAAGTATAGTTAAAAAATCTGAAGATATACTTCATGTTGGCCAAGAAAAACTTGAAGAAATATATTTGGATATAGATTATACTTGTGAACACAATATAATAAAGTGACAAGTAATAAAGTGGATTTGTTAAGTCCGAATATTTTCCTACGGAGACTATTATTTACTACAAATTTTTAAACTAACCTAACTTCAATTTAAATTAAAATAGTAACTAAAGATCAGATCAAATTTTATTTTTTTAAGCGAAATTCTAATAAATAAATGACAACTATTAAATAAATAATAAACTCAAATTAAATAGGAAATAAAATTATGTGATTGGTTAGTTAGGATTTTCGATTTCATTTAAATTATTTATTATACATCTAATTCCAATTTATTCCGTCATCTTTCATATGCGCCAACGATCGAATTAACCTCTTGTATTTAGTGATCTCTCTCAAACAATACTAATTCTATTTATATGCCCAAACTTACTATATCTCTATGTAAATCTACACACATATAAACGCACTAATCTATAGGAATTCAACAAAGATCGCATATCTTATAATTATTTCTCGATCTCTTTTAATGTCTATGTCAATTATTGCACGAATTAGAAAAATGCATCACCTCTAGGTCTAAGTATTATCCCTAAATTAATTAATTATTGCGCAGACAATTAAAGCATTAAATACACAATAATTAATTAACAAGTATTAAAATGACATGAAAATATTGAAATTAAACATAAAATAAAAACATAAATTACATCATCCATCCTAACATAAAAGTATTTAGCCACGTATAATATTGAATTTAAATACGCAAAAGTGGAAGATATTACTAAAAATTGACGAAACGTGATTAATTCTGTCTAAAATTGAAGCTGCTTTTGTTTCCTCCAATTTTGTTGGATTCTGCGTGTGTGTATATATATAATATATATGTATAAAAATTCAGCCACTTTCCACTTTCTCTCAATTCAGCCTCTGTTGACTTTTCCAACTTTTTCATTTGGTTTTGGTTTTTCTCCCTTCAGCGCCTCCTTTTTCCTCTCTGCTGCAGCCTTTTTTCGTCCATGTCTATGTATGCTTTTTGTGTGTGTGTGTGTGTGTATAAACATTGGGCAAAGGGAATTAGGGTATATATATATGTATTGCCCAATGTTTAGTCCAATTTGAGGCCCTACAATATTTCAACTCCAAATTAAATTCATTCTTCTTTCCAATCCCAACAACTTTCATATAATGCAAGTTAATCCTTGAAATAAATTTATTTGTGCAGCCCATGCCAATTTACTGCTCGCATTTTGGATTTTTTGCCATTTTCCCGTTATTTTGCATTTTTTTCTTCAATTCTTCATGAAATAAAAAGTTTTACCTACAAAATATAATTTAGCATAAATTAGGTAGAATTTCATTCAAAAGACAATAAAATATCATAATTTAGCGCCACAAATAAGTATAAAATCTATACTTATCACTTGCAAACATAATATAAGATTTGATCATGTAGAAACTTATAAAAAAATAAAAAAGATCAGGGATATTGTAACTGAATACGAAGATATAGAAGAAGAAATATCAGAAGGGATTAATTTTCGATATATAACTAAGAAAAACCAATCTAAAGCCTTTAAAAAATTATCAAAATATAGAGAATATTTAGTACAAATTGAAAGGTTAAAGAAACATCATATAAATAATAATCTTAATTAATTTAATTAATGAACCACGAGGAAAGAGAAAATATCGAAAGAGTTAGAAAAATTCAAAATAATATCAGTGAACTAAGATCTAGAGAAATTAGAATACTCCTTGGAGAACTTAAATGAGAAAATAATAAAGAAAAGTGGGATAAGATCTTGAAAACTATAAGATATCACCAATTCGCGCAACAACAATATTTGATTTGGTTACAAAAGAATACTCACCTAAGATTCCCATGATTAGTTCTAATAACCTACGATCCAAATGAAAATATTGTAAGATATAACCCTGAACAACCTAACAACTAAAAGATAAGAGACATATTTTGCAAATATAGAAAGAAATGGTAAAATAGTATTTTTAATAGACTATTTTATAATATAAAAATTCTTATGAGAATCTGGCAGAATTCTAGCAAATTTTTTTTGGTAGTGTAGCATGACTCTTTGATATATCAGTGGGACCCTTTGTGCAGTGATTACTAACACAAAATTTGCTTTTATGCCAAAAAACCCCTTTTGTAAAAGGAGTGAAATAAATTAAATGGGGGCACATTGGTAATTTCAATCATTTTAGTCAAACATTGTGGGTCTTCTTGTACTGTATAACGGCATGATTTCCTCTAAAAATTAGATACAAATGCCTCCCAAACAGACATTAACGGGGATATTCCAATGACTAAAATAAGGTTGAAGTATTAGGAATAAATATAGTATTTTTTAAAACTAAAATTATAATATGGATAAATTTGTTGGAAAAAATAAATTAATTAAAGGGTTGACTTTGACATAAATTTTGAGTGGGACCCGTTTGTTTATTTTGGAAGATCATGATTGATTTGTGTTCTCCTCCATAAGAATATCGAAATCATATATTTACTTGTCAAAAATAATCCTCGGTGAATGAAAAATTGGAGTTCAAAGTGATGAATTGGAAGATGTGTTGTGTTGAAGGGAAATTAGTTAAAGTTATCCTACATAGAAAAATTAATAAAGGCAATGACCATTTTAAATATAATTACACTTTAGAAGAGTGTAATCATGTATAGTATAGATGCTCTCTACACGTGCGTCTGCAGGGGTACAATAACGGATCGAAAAGGCTTCGGACCTTAAATTTGTGTGCGGGCAGGACTTGGTCCTTAAGAAGGTCAACATGTTGCCTTTATTTTATTATTTTTCCAAATAAAAAAACTTTCAAATTCTTTTAACTCCTGAAACTCGTGTGATTAGATTTATGTTAATGGAGAGATTAACAGTCGGGTTAATGGTAGTCAATGGCATAACTCATTGGCTTTTAATTCTCCATTACAACCTATTTATTTAGCCATCTTCTTCCCTTACAAACACACGAAAAATTTCTCTCATCTGCATATAGCAAAATTTTATCCCTTGTTTGCATATGTAATTTTCATTTTCTACCAAAATCTTGGTGGTGATGCTGTTCAGATACTAAGTCAGTTTTTATTATTTTTTCAAATGAAAAAACCTTTCAAATGTTTTTAATTCCTGAAACTCATATGATTATGTCTGTGTTAATGGAGATTTTAATAGCCGGCTTAATGGTGGTCAATGACATAACTCATTAGCTGTTAATTCTCCATAACAGTCTATTTATTTAAGCATTTTCTTCCCTTACAAACACACGAAAAATTTCTTTTCTCTGCATATAACAAAATTTTATCTTTTGTATGCATCCATAATTTTTATTTTCTGTTGAAGTCTTGGTGGTGATACGGTTCAGATACTAAGTCAGTTTGTTAGAGTAGCATTTGCAGTGCTCAGACGCTACTAGTTTTCCATTATATTTTGGAAAACAGACGCTCGAACTAAACCTCATGTACCTACGGTGAGAGGCAAATCTATTTTAAGGAAATTGTGTTCACGCATGCCTCGATTTCAAAGTTCATTAGATTTTTATTTCCTGCAATTTTATTACTTGTTCTGTTTTGTTTATTGTGATTAATAAAATTATTTAATCTGTAATATTTTGGTTAATATTCGGTTAATTAGCTGTCCAACCTATATTTGTTTATACGGTATCTGTTCAGCCGGTATGCGTTCATACGGTAAGTTAGTTGCGCTACCGGTATGTATTCTGTTCATATGGTAAGTTAGTTGCACAGCCGTATATGTCTATCCGGTATTTCTGTTCATATGATAAGTTAGTTGCACAGTCGGTATATGTCCATCCAATATTTGTTAAGCCTGTATTTATTCACTATTATTTTGTAACAAACTTAAAATAGATTCATAACATTCGTAACAAACAAGTTCATTTTGGTTTTATTGAGAACTAATATTTGTTTGATTTTCAAAAAATGGCAACCGAACTAATCAATATGATGTGGCTTCTGAAAACCCAAATGTGGGATCTGTTGTGACTCAAGAGCTAAGTTTTGTTGTAACTTAAGAGCTAGTTCTGTTGTGATTAAATTGTCAAGCTATGCTATGAGAGAGGCTATGGCTCAACCAACTGGTCATGTCGTCACTGTTCTGGTTAATCATGGAGAAAAATTAGATAAATTCAATGACTTGAATTTCAAAAAGTAGTAACATAAAATGTTGTTTTACTTGACTACCTTGAATCTTGTAAGGTTCTTGACTGAAACTGTTCCAAAAATCAAAGTGGTGAAGAAGATACTCAAACTTTAGTGCACTTGATGCGTGGAAACATTAGGATTTTTTATGCTAAAACTACATCATGAACAGCTTAGCAGATTCACTATACAACATGTATTGTAATATAAAAACTGTTAAGGATTCGTGGGAGTCATTGGATCGAAAATATAAGACTGAGGATGCCGGGGCCAAGAAATTCATTGTTGGTTGATTATTGGACTATAAGATGATGCACTTCGAAATAGTAATCAGTGAAATGCAATAACTCCAAGTGATTTTTCATAAGATTCGTGCTGAATGGATGATTTTGAGTGAATTTCCAAGTGGCTGCAATTATTGAAAAATTGATCCCCGCATGGAAAGATTTTAAGAATTATCTTAAACATAAGAGAATGAAATTAATGTTGAAGAACTGATTGTTAGACTTTAAATTGAAGAAGATAGCAGAAGTTCAGAAAAGAAGGAGTTTAATCCTATTGTACCTAAATCCAATGTTTTTTAGCACGGTCAAAGTTCTAAGACCTTCAAGAACAAGTCTAGGATATTTGGTGGCAAAGGTGCTAAGTTGGGACCGAAAGGGGGCATTTCTAAAAATTTCAAGGAAATGTTTCAATTGTGAAAAAGTAGGCCACAAGTTTTCGGAGTGCAGATTGTCAAAGAAGAATAATAAAAATGAAGCAAATATGGTTGATTACATGGCACATAATGTATCAGAGATGAATCTCGTAGTTATCATTTCTGAAGTGAGCATACCCAAAAGAGTGGTGGATTAACACCGGTGCTACGAAACATGTGTGCTCTGATAAAGAGTTGTTTACTGCGATCGAAACAATTGAAAATGGGGAGAAGTTGTTTATGGGAAATTCAACAACTTCTGAAATCAAGGGTCAAAGAAAGGTGGTTTTGAAGACGTCTTCGGGGAAAGAGCTTACTCTTAATAATGTGTTGTACGTGCCGAAAATCTGTAAGAATTTACTGTCCGAGTCGCTCTTGAATAAGCATGATTTCCGTGTTGTATTTGAGTAAGACAAAGTTGTTTTGTCAAAAAGTGAAATGTTTGTCGAAAAATAGTTATATTTCCGATGATATGTTTAAACTGAATATAATGATTGTGAAGTCAAAAATTAATAAAGTTAATTCTTCTACTTACTTGATTGAGTCTTTCAATTTGTGGTATGGTAGATTAGGACATGTTAATTATGATAAATTTATAGATTAATTCACTTGAATTGTATACCCGCGTTCCATATTGATTCTAAATACAAGTGCGAAACTTAGGTTGAAACAAAATTGACAAGGTCATCTTTTAAATCAATTGAACGAAAAATCGAATCACTTGATTTAATTCACATTGCATACGTGATTTAAAATTTGTACAAACAAGAAGTGATAACAAATACTTTGTTACTTTTGTCGACGATAACATAAAATATTGTTATGTATATCTGCTTAAAAGTAAGGACGAAGCTATAGAGAAATTTATTCTCTATAAGAATCAAGCTGAAAATCAACTTAATAAGAAAATTAAGGTACTAAGAAGT
>CAIGRB010052667.1:5301-48174 GCA_903798255.1 Fraxinus quadrangulata | reverse complement strand
GTTATAGTTAGATCTACCATAGAATCTGAGTTTATAACTCTAGATAAATGTGGTGAAGAGGTTGAGTGGTTACGTAACTTTTTAGAGGATATTCCAAAATGGTCGAAACTTGTGCCAACAATTTGCATATATTGTAATAGTCAATCAGCTATTGGAAGGGTACGGAGTAACATGTACAATGGTAAGTCTAGAATATACGTCGTAGACACAATACCATAAGATAATTACTCTCAACTAAAGTTATCTCTATTGATCATGTAAGGTCAAAGGATAATATTGCGGATCCGCTAACCAAAAGGTTAAATAGAGAGTTAGTTGAAAAATTATCGAAAGAAATTAGACTTAAGCCCTTCAATGGATAAGTTAATACAAAGAAAACCTAACCTAGTTGACTAGAGATCCTAAAATCTAGGTTCAAAGGGATAACCTAATTGTAGAAGCTTAATTAAATCACTGTAGGTGATGCTACCTCATGTCCATTCCTATGATGTAATAGTGATGTTCGTAAGGATGAAGGATAAGTAATAAGTTTTTAATGATTCCTATGCGTCGAAAATCGAAGCAAAGTAATGCAGTTTACTTGCAATTAGAAATCAGCTATGCGAGAGAGAATTTTGGCCGCTTCTAAGAGAATTGTATGGGGCTCAATTCATAGAAACTCTCGGAGAACCAGAAAAATGAACATAACAATAAGAACTGAATTGTGTTAGGAAAAATCTTGTGTGGAGTATATCATCTTTTACATAAAAGATAAAATAGTTCAAGGACATCGTGCATACTAGTTAGCTAGTAAAGTAAATATATTTTAACAAAGGAAGGTTCAAAGAGTAATACCTACATATCCTATGCAGGTTTCAACCGTTGAACTATATCACCAAATCTTTATGTCTTCCATTTCTATGTCTCTCAATTTTCATTCATGTGGGGGATTGTTGGAAAAAATAAATAAATTGAATGGCTGACTTTGATATAAATTTTGAGTGGGACCCATTTGTTTGTTTTGGAAGACCATGAATGATTTGTGTTCTTCTCCATGAGAATATCGAAATCATATATTTACTTGTCAAAAGTGATACTCGGATGAATGAAAAATTGGAGCTCAAAAAGATGAATTGGAAGATATTTTGTGTTGAAGGGAAACTAGTTAAAGTTATCCCACATAGAAAAATGGATAAAAGCAATGCCCGCTTTAAATATGATTTGTAACGCTCCAAAATCTATTTTCTTTTTTATTATTATTTTATTTGTAAATAAAAAATGGACTTGAAGTGTTACCAAAAATCTTCTTTATCCAATTTAAATAGAAATTCATTTTTATTCAAATCATATTATTTGATTGATAAATCGATAAAAGTTAAACCAACAATTTATATACTACAAATTCAAACCATAAATTTAAAATTCAACATAAAATGTCAAATGCTCGAAGATTAAAAAAATAACTACTAAAATTACGAGTACAACATTTAACATAAAAATGTTCTTTAGATAAAAATTTGAAATTTATCATTTCTAGAAATTTTACTTGGCGATCCCATAAACATCACTTGGTCAATCTTCCGTGTCCCCACGATTCGTTCTAATCTGAAAAGTTATATAAGCATCACTTGGTCAATCCCATAAACATCTCACGCGTGACTTTCTAAGCAACTCAAAAGGCGGCTAGTTAAATAATTCAACCCAAATGTTTTCAGGTTAATTAAGAATTAATTAGATTAAATTCTCTAATTATTATCAAAGTTAGTGGTTAATTATATTTAATTGATTAAATTATAATACATCTTTTCAATTACCCAGTAACCGTACTTGAAAGTTTCATTTTCTTTTCCTTTTTTTTTCTACCTTCATATATGTAAATAAAATATTAAAGTAAAACAATTTTTCTTTCTATTAGAATAACTTGGACATAACTAATTTTTCTTGAACCCAATTTATATTATTTCACACGAGCTATAAAATGAGTATAATATTTGTTATATTTTATCACCTTCTATGATACTTAAATATTCTATCCAAACCAAATTTACGATATATTATACACAAAAGAAAATAAATCCTTCGTGCAAATAAGTGGTTTAAGTTTATCACTTTAACTTTTGGATTTAGTGTGATGACAAGGTTAGACTGAACTATTTTATTTGTTAAACGACTAATATTAAGTTTAGGCCTTTATGAAAATAGTAAGAAAATTCGGGGTGTTACATTCATTCCTCCTTAAAATAATTTCATCTTTCAAATTACCTTATTTAGTCGAAAAGCTCTAAGTATTTGGCTTTATTTCATCTTCTTTCTCCCAGTTAGCCTCTTCGACTCCATGATTTTTCCATCGAATCTTAATCAAGGCAACTTTCTTATTTCTTAATGCACGTACTTTCCTTTCAATAATCTCCAAAGAAGCCTCTTTATACCTTAGATCTTTGTGTACTTCTAATGAATCGTAACTTATTGCATATTCTAGATCATGTACATACTTTTTAAGTATTGATACGTGAAATACATTATGTACTACCGATAGTCTAGTTGACAATGCTAGACGGTAAGCTACATTCTCAATTCAGTCTAGAATTTCGAAAGGACCTATAAATCGAGGTCTCAACTTTCCTTTTTGGCCAAATCTAAGAACTCATTTATTGGTGCCACTTTTAGAAACACTTTCTCACTGACTTCAAATTCTATTGACTTCCTTCATTGATCTACATAGACTTTCTGTCTATATTGAGCAGACTTTATTCTGTCTCGAATTTTATCAATTACTTGTACTGTTCTTGCAATAATTTCTGGACCCAAAATTCGATTTTCTCCAACTTCGTCCCAGTGAACCAAAGATCTATATCTTCTACTATAGAAAGCTTTATAAGGAGTCATGCCAATAGTAGCATGTAAGCTATTATTGTATGCAAACTCTACTAATGATAGGTGTGACTCCTAGCTGCCTCCCAAATCTAATACACATGCCCGAAGCATGTCTTCTAAGATCTGAATAGTCCTTTCAGACTGTCCATCAGATTGAGGATAATAGGTAGTGCTGAAATTTAACTTTATCCTCATAGCTCCATGCATGCTCTTCCAAAATTTAGAAGTAAACATTGGACCTCGATATGAGACAATGGATGCAAGAATTCCATACAGCCTAACAATTTCATCAACATATAATTGAGCAAACTGATTCATACTATAGTTCATTCTTACTGGAAGAAAATGAGCTGACTTTGTCAACATGTCCACAGTTACCCAGATGGCATCGTATCCTTTCGTTGATTTCGGAAAACCCACCACAAAATCCATAGATATTTGCTCTCATTTCCACTATGGAATTTCCAATGGATTTAATGGTCCTGATGGCCTTTGATGTTCTGCTTTAACTTACTGACATACGATACACTTCTCAACAAATAGACCAATCTTCCATTGACCATTTTAGTACCACTGGGATGTGCAACATACGAGGCATAGTGAGCTTTCTCTAATATTTCTTTCCTTATCCCTTCATCCTTTGGTACACACAATCTTCCCTTGAACATTAAAGTATTGTCATCTGCTATTGCAAGACCTTTTCTTTTACTTGTACCAACTTCTGCTTTAATTTTCCTAAAAAATGGGTCATTATCTTGAGTATCTTTGATTCGATCCCCAAAAGTAGATTAAATCTTTAATGTTACAATCTTTACAGTAATTTGAGTTGTTGGAATGACAACTTCCAATTTCGATTTATCAAACTTCTTTATCAACTGTATTTGAGTTGTGGGTAAAACTGCTAGTTGTCACATTATCTTCCTACTAAGACCATCCGCGATTACATTAGCTTTACCCGGATGATAATAAATAGTGCAATCATAAGCCTTAACTAATTCCAACCACCTTCTCTGTCTTATATTTAAATCCTTTGAGTGAAGAAGTATTTCAAACTCTTATGATTTGTATAAATATCACACTTTCCCCCATAAAGGTAATGACGCCATATCTTTAGAGCGTATACTACTGCCGCCAACTCTAGATCATGCGTAAGGTAGTTTTGCTCAAATTGCTTTAATTGTCTTGAGGTGTATACAATCACCTTTCCAAACTACATCAGTACACATCTCAAACCCTGTTTGGATGCATCATTGTATATAACGAATCCATCTGAACCCTCTGGTATAGCTAAAATTGGAGCTGAAATCAATTTTTGTTTTAGTTCTTGAAAACTCTCATCACACTTCTCAGTCCATTGAAATTTTGCGCCTTTTCTCATTAGTTGGCTCATCGGACCAGCTATTTTAGAGAATCCCTCAATGATCGGCTAGTCCCAAGAAACTGCGAACTTCACCTATATTCGTTGGTCTATACCAGTTGGTTACCGCTTCAATTTTAGTAGGGTCTACTTCATTCTTTTTGCTGTAACCACGTGGCCAAGGAAAACTATACGATCAAGCCAAAATTCATATTTCTTGAAATTAGCATACAATTTTTCCCTTCATAGTGTCTCCAACACTATCTTGAGTTGTTCTTCATGTTGATCCTTATTCTTTGAATACAACAAAATTTCATCAATGAAGATAATGATAAATTGATCTAAATACTGATGAAATATACTATTCATCAAGTCTATAAATACTGCAGGAGCATTTGTTACTCAAAGGGCATACCATGAACTCGTAATGACCATAGCAAGTTCTAAATGCCGTCTTTGAAATGCCATCTGCCTTCACTTTCAATTGATGATAGCCTGACCTCAAATCAATTTTGAAAAATACCGTTGCACCCTTCAACTGATTAAAGAGGTCTTCAATCCGAGGAAGGGAATATTTGTTCTGGATAGTCAACCGGTTCAATTCCCTATAATCAATGCACAACCTCATCGATCCATCTTTTTTTCTTCACAAACAAATCGGTGCACCCTAAGGAGATGTACTTGGTCGAATGTAACATTTATCCAATAATTCATGCAACTGTATCTTTAATTCTTGTAGTTCTTTTGACGCCATCCTGTATGGAGCTTTAGACACTGGGAATAAATCTATGAAATCTTGTACAATTGGCACATTACCAATAGTAAGCTCCGATTGGTGAGTTCCATATACACTCACCAAAAATCCTTAGCAAGATCTCCTTTTTAACATCTTTTCTGTCTTCATGCTTGACACGAGACGAGGTAAATACTTAACTCGTACAACACAAAATCAAAACTCTTCCTTTCCAAGCTTTTGAAAAATTACTTTTTTTTTTCAAAACAACAAATGGTTGCATGGTTATTTTCTAACCAGTCCATTCCTAGAATAACATCGAAATCTTTCATGTCTAGGAAGTATAGATCAGCTTCTAATTATATTCCATTCATTTCTAACACTACCTTCCTAGAGATCTGATTGGTGTTCTAAATTCTACTGGATAGGATGGAAATTTCTAGAACGTTATCGGATTTTTCACATGCAGTACAAGGATTTAGCAACAAATGCGATAGAAATTAATAAATGACTAGCTTCTGAGTCTATAAGGACTAATGCAGGTAATTCAAATATTGATAGAATACCTGCCATTACATTCGGATCCTCTATTGCCTCTTCTTGGATTAAAGAAAAGACTTTGACTTTCACTTTCTTGCCCTGCTCATAGTCTTTCTTAGGTAGGTATGCCTTGCAATCCGGGGCGAAATGACCTTCTTGACCACATTGATAGCACACATTTTTCCCAAACAAGCACTCTCATCCATGTGCCTTGTTGCATTTGGGACATCGTGGAGTAACTTTATTTGGTTTACTCGATTCTGATTCTGATTCCAATCCTGATCCCGTATTGGCCTTCTTAAATTGTCCAAATCCTTTCCCTTTATTCGATCTGTTCTACTTTCGTTTCCCATATGATTCATTATTTTTCTCGGTCATCCGATCCATTTCTAGATGATCGGATATTTATTGAGCATGTTGAATTACTTCATTATAGATAGTCGTATAGTGAGATGCCATGATTCCTCCAATCTCTGGACACGATCCTAATTCGAACCTCCTATCTTTCTTTGGCTTAGTGTCCACAGGGTGTATAGTATATCTAGAAAGTTCTTCAAACTTCCTGTTGTACTCATCAAGCAACATATTTCTTTGTTTTAGCTATAGGAACTCGGCCTCTCTACGATCCCTCAAAGATTAAGAAAAGTACTTTGTCATCACTTTTTCTTTGAACTGCATCCAAGTCATAGCACGTTGTTGGGCTTCCGTTCTGGTGTGCGAAACAGACTCCGACTAGTGACCTGCTGCTCCAACCAGCATAAATTTGGTACATGATACCTTGTGTGCATTAGTGCACACCATGTATTTATAGATTCGTTTCAGTCCTCTTAACCACTCATCGGCTACCAAAGGGTCTGCTTTGCCGTCAAAAGGAAGAGGTTTGAAACGACGAAACTACTCCACAATTGAACCCGTGTTGTTGGCATTTGTCAGTCCATTCTGAGGAGGTATTAGTGCTTGATGCCTACCATCATCATGCACCGCTCTCATCAGATCCCTGAACATAGCTGATTGGTCTTATTGTCCTTCAATTTCCTTTGAATCTACAAAATTTAAATTTTGTTTAGGAAAGGGACATAGCATGGTAACTGATTTAGATCTCGCTACATGCACAACAAGATTTACATAATGAATTACATAATGCCACGTGACACTCTAGTATTTGTCAGTTTAAAACACAATCAATTCTTTATCAAATCTTTTCCCTACACCTCATATTATGTAATCAATTATATACATTTTTTATGTACAACTAGTGAAATCCAATGGATTTAATGACTGCCGAAATGAGAAAAAAAGTGTTGGTGAGAAATTAATTAAATGACTGCTTACTGAACTTTATGCTTGCTAGTAAGAAAAAAAATGTGTTGTTGCGCTGGAAATAATAACTTGTAGCTACACCAAATAAAGTGAAGAAAAGGAAAAAAAATTTGAGAAGAGTTGGTACGGAATTGATTCACTTTATTTGTTAACTCATAGCCTTTATATAGGCAATTACAAAAACTGACTCTAATAAACTAGGCAAAAGAAAAGCTATCACAACAATCACTTTCTAAACAACTCTAACCACTGAACAAAATAGCTATAGACTCAGACAAAATACAAACTAACGATACCTAATTTAAGTAAATAAATCTTAACACCCTCCCTTAAACTAATATCTATAGAAATCAATTTTAAAAAAATTCAAGAATCTGAAATGACATCCTGCAAAGAACATACTCCCAGCATTCTTCTAAGCTTTATAAACACTGTTCGCTTAAGCAGTTTAGTCATGATATCAGCCACCTGCTCTCACTCTTGTAGAACATCAAATCAATTATACCATCATTGCAGAGATCACACAAAAAATGACATCTCGCGTCTATATGTTTGGTCTTTCTATGTAGGACCGAATTCTTGAAATTTTGATGGCTAAAACATTACCACAATGGATGATTGTTGGACCTTGCTGTTGGTTTTGAAGTTTTTCAAGTAGCCTCCTCAACCAGACAACTTGACAAGAGCATGAGGCTGCTGCAACAATTTCAGTTTATGTAGTTGATAAAGTTACAAATTGTTGCTTTTTTGATAACCATGACATAACTCCAAAACTCATCATAAAAACAAACCCAGATGCACATTTTCTATCATCCAGATCTCCAGCATAGTCACTATAAAAGAAAAACACAAACAAACAAACAAACAAAATTTCTTTCGTTCCTGGTCTATATAGAATTCCATAGTCAAATGTACCTTTCAAATAGCAAAAGATCATTTTCACAGCTAAGAATCATCTCTTAGCTGGATTCTCCATATATCGGCTTATTAAACCATGCATGATGTCAAGCCTTGTTGAAGTTAGATACATCAAGCGTTTAACTATTTGCTTGTAAAAGATGGCATTTATCTTTTTCTCTCCATCATTTCACATCAACTTTATCCCACATTCAATTGGTATGTTAACCAGATTACAATCCTTCATTTTGAACCAGTCTAATATCTTAAGAACATATATTTTCTGTGAAATAAAGATACCAATAGATGATTTCACAACTTCAATACCAATGAAAGAAATATTGGACAACACAATAGCTCAACATGTTCAAAGAGAAGCGCGAATCTTATTAATAATACTCTTTACCTTTAGGATATACAATAGTTCGACTAATTTAAATTCCAATAACATAAAGGAAAAATATTACAGAACAAAGGAATATAATCTAAGTTTCTAATTCCTATGAATCCTGCGAATCTTTATTGGCGTAGCTTCATCTTCGGAGAAGTTTTCTGCCTCAGGCCCGGACTCTATGTCTATCTCAACTAGTGACTCAGGTTCATGCTCATGATCATTCTCTAACTCCAATTCAAAGTCATCCTCATGCTCCTATTCGGGATTTTCTTATGGGTCCAATTCAAACTGAGATTCAGGCTCAGGCTCATTTACTATCTCCGGTTGAGGTTCTAACCTCTCACTCGACCTATCTAGTAGGGTTTGACAATATATACCGAACTCAATGGTATTTGGATGCTCTGCAGGGTTACCTTCTAGCATCTCATCCCTAACCATAACTCTCATGTCTCCCCATTGAGGTGAAAGTGAGTGTATGAGATTATTCACAACCTTAATATGCGTGATCTCAAATCCTACATCTATAGCTGCCATACATCTTTCATAGATGTCTAGCATGTGTTCAACAAGCGAACAAGTCGGGTTAATCACGTAATTCTCATAGAACTGAATGATGGACCTACGGTTCAACGCTGCTCTACAAGCTGTGGTCTTTCTAGTAGTCTGATAAGTTCTAGCCATGTCTGTCACATGAGTTGTCCAATTTAGTTTTATCTTTGTTAGTAATATCAAATTATACATTATGCTCTTAGGATTTTTAATATAATGGCTATCATCATACCTTCATATAAATTTAAACAAAGTAATAACTTCATAACATATTTCATTCTAAAAATCTCGTAAGTATTTCATGAATTCAAGCTTAATAATTCGTATATCATGCTCGAAAAAAATAAAATGGAACATAATATTTTTATTTTGTACCTTGGTTCGTCGGACGGTAGTTGATTGACAAGTGTTATATGCCAGGGATCTTATTTTAATATAATTTTTTAAGATTTAGATGAAATCTTATTAGATACAGAACAATTTTTTTTACACGTATAATGACAATACCAAATTGAATAATACGAATATAACATGTACTTTTAAAATTTACTGTCGGTCAAAATACAGTCAATTGATTAATCATTTAAGCTTCTTTTAAATTTTAATTTAATCATTATAAAGAAATTAAACATTCCAACAGTTTAGTAAATTCTAGAAATTTCAAAATCAAATATTTATCAGAAAAAATATATTTTTCATACAAACTACTAAGTCTTCAAAATAAATTATCATTCTAATAAAAATTTATACACGTAAATCACATTTGAACATGATGAAGAAATGTGTGTGTGTGTGTGTGTATATATATATTAGTCAACAGAAAGATAAACTTAGGCTACTCTGATATCAAACTGTAACGCCCCAAAATCTATTTTCTTTTTTATTATTAATTTATTTTTAAATAAAAAAATAGACTTGAAGTGTTACAAAAAATCTTCTAATAGATTAAATTCTCCTTTAAGTCTTTTATTCAAATCTTATTATTTGATTGATAAATCGATAAAAGTTAAACCAACAATTTATATACTGCGAATCCATAAATTTAATAATGTCAAATGCTCAAACACTAAAAAATAACTACTAAAATTACGAGTACTACATTTAACATAAAATGTTCTTCAAATAAAAATTTGAAATTTATCATTTCTAGAAATTTTACTTGGTGATCCCATAAGTATCATTTGGTCAATCTTCCACATCCCCACAACTCGTTCTAATTTGAAAAGTTATTATAAGAACGAGTATTTTGACTATACTCAGTAAAAATGCGTGCATATTCTTATTTAACATGATATAAATATAAAATGACATAACATGCCGACATTCTTAAATTTATAGCAAACTGGTCGCGATATCCAATAATTCAAGGAATTTCTTAAGAATTCATATATCCCGTAGGATTTACATATTTGACCAAACGGTCTAACATGAACGATTTAGCATAAAAATCGACCATAAGGCTTTAAAGTATTTTATGTCAAAAATATATAAATATCAAGAATTTACCATCGCACTATATATTCTTACCCCAATTAACACCAATATTCTGAAAAATGTTGTTTGAAATGATAAATATACGAATGAACATAGTGCATGTATAAAAAAAATGAACTAATGAAATTTTCTAAAATAAAACATTTTCACCCTCACAACACATATATATACATCTCACACGTAACTTTCAAAGCTACTCAAAAGGCGGCTGGTTAAATAATTCAACCTAAACGTTTTGGTTAATTAAGAATTAATTAGATTAAATTCTCTAATAATTATCAAAGTTAATGGTTAATTATGCTTAATTGATTAAATTATAATACATCTTTTCAATTACCCAGTAACAGTACTTGAAAGTTTCATTTTTTTAACCTTCATATATGTAAATAAAATATTAAAGGATAACAATTTTTCTTTCTATTAGAATAACTTGGACATAACTAGTTCAAAATTAATTTTTCTTAATCTCAATTTATATTATTTAACACGAGCTATAAAATGAGTATAATATTTGATATATTTTATCAACTTCTATGATACTTAAATATTCTACCCAAACCAAATTTACAATAAATTATAAATAAAATAAATAAATCATTCGTGCAAATAAGTGGTTAAGCTTATCACTATAACTTTTGGACTTAGTGTGATGACAAGGCTATATATGAACTATTTTATTTGCTAAATGACCAATATTAAGTTTAGGCTCTTATGAAAATAGTAAGAAAATTCGGGGTGTTACATGATTACATTTTAGAAGGGTGTAATCATATGTAACATATAGGCTCTCTCTACGTGTGCGCGCAGGGGGTGCAAATCACGGACCAAAAAAGACTTTACGTCTTGAACTTGTGTGCGAGCGCGACATGCGTACACAAGTCGTGCCGAATGGACCAAAAATTGGCCCTTAAAAAGGTCTACGTTTTACCTTTATTTTATGATTTTTCCAAATAAAACAAAAACTTTCAATTTTTTTTAAATCTTGAAACTCATGTAATTATATCTATATTAATGGAGAGATTAACAGTCGGGTTAATGGTGGTCAATGGCATAACTCCTTAGCTGTTAATTTTTCATTACAACCTATTTATTTAGGCATTTTTTTCCTTACAAACACACGAAAAATTTCTCTTATCTGCATATAATAAAATTTTATCTCTTTTCTGTATCCGTAATTTTCATGTTCTGTCAAAACATTGGTGGTGATACTGTTCAGATACAAAGTCAGTTCGCCGGAGTAGTATCTGTAGTGCTTAGACTCTTCTGATTTTTCGTTGTATTGTGGGATATAGACGCTCGAACTAAACCTCAAGTACCTACAGTAAGGAGGTAAATTTGTTTTAAAAAATTGTATTCACATAGGTCTCGATTTCAAAAGTTCATTGGATTTTTATTTTCTACAATTTATATTACTTGTTGTGTTAGTTGGCTGTCCAACCGGTATTCGTTTATGCGGTATCTGTTTAGCCGGTATGCATCCATACGGTAAGTTAGTTGCACTACCGATATGTGTTCTGCCCATACGGTAAGTTAGTTGCATAGTCGGTATGTGTGCATCTAGTATTTCTGTTCATACGATAAGTTAGTTGTACAGTCGGTATGTGTCCATCCGGTATTTATTACGCCAGTATTTATTCACTATTATTTTGTAACAAAATTTAGATATTGATACATAAAAATAATGTGGATATGTAGTATTTAAACAATGAATTTAATAAGGTTAATGTTGAAATAGAAAGTTGATGAATATAATACTTTTTATAAAATTTAATAGAGATGAATTTAGAGAGTGATAAATATATAAAAATGATATATGAAAATGGTGACTTCCTAAAAATAATATAATAATAACTTAAAATAGATTAAAGGACAATGAAAGTGTAAAATAATTACTGCTTCGATTCCATAAAGATAATCTTACTTTTCTTTTTTGTTTGTCACAAATTATAGGTCACTTTTCTTATTGAAAGTATAGTTGAAGGGTAATTATATTCCCACAACAATTTTTTATATCCGCGCCACATTTTAATTATAAGAAAGGTTTTCAATATTTGCTCACTTGCTTTTATGTTCTCAATTTTTTTCTCATCGTATGATTATTCTTAATTTTCAATTAATTAGCATACTTTGTCTCTAATCATGATTTTCACCCAAATATTCTACGAACGTACATTGAAAAGATAGGCAAATATTTTGTTTAACTTTTGTATTACTTATTTATTTCGATTATTTAAAAACACGAAAGATAAATATGTCTTTTTGGCCCCTATAACAAACATTTTCAACAAAAATATCTCTATAAACAAGTTGTGAAAATTAATAGAGCGTTGATGATTAAAAAAAAAAAAAAAAAGTTGAGAACATAAGTTCTAAAATAAAAATGTTTAGAAATGTTCATTGTGAACAAAAACTGACGCAGTTAACAAAAATGGTAGCGTGAAATATTTACCCTTAATACAATCAAAGGTTATCTTCATCCAATCTATTTATGTACCTATATGTGTATGTACATGTATAAGTGCATGTTTTTAAATAGGGAAAAAATTCTTCGGTGGGATGGTCTATACACACTGTACACATATCCACTCAAATTACAATACTTCATACTTTGAACCACTTAAGTCACGACACTTTAAGATTTCAAGTGGGTAAGAGAGATAAATATAGTAGGTGGACGAAATCACTCGGTATCCAAGGAGTTGTGACTTGAGTGATTCGGGGATTCGAGGCAGCATGATATGAGCGAATGGCCCAATTATTTTAATCTTTGAAATCACTTTATTCTTTTCCTCCTTTGGATTTAATTGAATGGAGTGACAAATATGACATGTAGCTGATTTTAAACTTACAGAGATTAGGTTTATTTGTTTGACGTAGAATATTTGAAATGATTGAACAGGAGTCGAGGAGTCTGTGATTGATGTAGAAATCGCAAAGTGGTAGTGACAAGCAAGATCAATCCACAGAAAGTTATAAAGAAAGTTGTTGGGTTTTGATACCCAATAAATCCCGGACTATGATGTTAGACCATTTTGTTTGGATTATACTTCATAGGTCTCGGCTAATGAGTGAAATGAAATATCGACACCACAATTGAGGCGACCGATCTTACAACCTATTTTGGGCCATTTATAATATCCTAATTTAATTAGTGCTGCTCATGATCCAACCCAAATCTGAATGGCTCCTATTGGGCTTAATTCTAAAATCCTATATTCAACCCTTATATATGCTCCTTGCCCGTTACTGTTGGAAGCTGTGAAAAATACAAATAGCCTTTGTCTTGAGAGAAGAAAAAGAAAAAAAGGTGTGATTGGCTGTGTGCTTTCTGCTCTCTTTGTAGTTGTGTGCTATTGTTTCTTCTCCCTTTCTCCGGCCTTTGTGGCTGACCTGTGGTTTTAGTTCTCTTCAACCAAAGTTCCTTTTGTGGAAAGAAACTTTGAGCAACCGGTTGGGAGTGTGTGTTTGGGATTGGGTCGATCATTGTGGTGTCGATTGGTTTGGAGACTGAGCCCGATTTCTTGTGTGATTGGAGTCCAAAATCTTACGAAAGTGAAGAAGAAAATTGGGGAAAAGTGAAAATTGTTGATATTGACAAAGAAGATGGGAAGAAAGAACGGGATTTAGCACTTGATATTTGCTGGGAGGCGTTGTCAAAGTAATAAAAAAACAGAATAGAACCGTTACTTAAAGAAGATACAGACACTGAAGCTACACAAAAAGGAACTGACAAAAACTAGGCCATAAAAAGGTCTAAAGACATTGACATATTCATTAAATTTTGTGCTCATATGTATGGTTTGGGGTTGTTGGAGATGATGACATTCTTCGTACTTTTGGGACCCCTAAATATAACATTTGTGAATGGAATTTCAAATTTTCTTAATTTTCTCTATGGATCCTAGATTTGAGATTTATAGGTTCTGAGTTCCCAATGTTACAACTATGTTTAATGTTTTAACCAAGTGTTCATGGTCACGTACGTTCAACAAAAGTAGAATGATATAGGGGCAAAATAGGAGTGAGGGTGTTAAAATAAGAATTAACGCGAACTTGTCTCGACTAGAAGATTAATGTGACTTAAGATCACTTATTCCTTGTGCCCACAAGATCAAAGTTGAAGATAAAGAAAGTCTGAGTTAAACTTGTCATCAGTCCTTTTGAAGACAAAACTTAAAGTCGAATTTAGTTTTGAAAAATCTACACAGGGTGCTACTTCCAATTTAAAATAGAGTTGTTTGGAAACCATATGCAATCACAAATGTCTCCTACTGAATGGAAAGCGAGTAGAGGTGGGCATGGTTTAGACTAGTCCCCGTTTTAAATGAAAATAGATCAAATTGGAAACCAGTGAGAATTTTATAGATGGGACCATTATTTCACCAACTAAACCGTTAAGTTTAGACTCGGAAGAGAATCGAACTAAATCAAACGCTTGTGAGAATCTTATAAATAAAACAATTTATTCAAAATTTAAATATGAAAATGAAACGAACTAAAGCATCGAATAGTTTCAAAATTAAGGCAAGAGAATTTACTGGACTAAAGTTCCATTAATGACTAACCAAACATTAAAAGTTCAGTTGATTTTAGGTTTTCGATTGTGGGTACGAGAATTGAATTGAACAAGACAGTTCTTGTTTCTAGTACTCGAAATTGTTTTCCACCACTAAAACTGAGAATCAAATGTTTTGCTTTGCCAATTGAGGAATAACAACTATAGATTGTCAGTGTTTTTGCAAATGTTTCCATATCTTTATGTTTTCAAAAAAATTAGGGATGGAAAAAATGGTCAATTAAACTAGAACCAAACTAAAATGAGCAATTAGGTTCAGTTCTACAAAACAAATTAACGGTTCTAATTTTTAGAACTAAAAATCATTTGGTTTTGATTCAGTTCTAATTCTAGAACCAAACTCAATATTCTATTTTACACATATACACACACATCAGGGAATCACAGTTCACACAAAAAATTCAATACTCAATTGAAAATCAAGACAAAAGGATCATTTATCTTCCATTTCTCATTTCTAATGTGAAGACTCGAGACCCTAATTTATTTAAGCAAAGCCAATTATACCGAAATTGGCTTTATCGAAGCCCATATTAATAAAAAATTGCCCAAAAAACTCTCACCCCCTATTGTTAGGTGTCAGTGGGGGTTCGATCAACCTCCACCGGTACAACAAGCACGTCTCAATTTATTTTGAATATCCAAATCTTAATTCATTTCTCAATTTCTTTCATTTTCATTTTATACACCAATTCTCACATGAAAACCAACAACTATCGTCTGTCATCTATCGTCCTGTTCTGCCATCACAATTGCAAGAATTTCTAAAATTGAAGCATCAATCTTCGAATCGTCTTCCACAAATTAAATGAGACCAAACCAAAACAAATGGTTTGATTTCGATTTGGTTAAAAAAAACATTTGGTTCTGTTGACAAAAAAAAAACCATTCGTGGATCAATTCGATTGTCTTCGAACCTGAGTCGAGGAATCATGTCCATCCCTGGAAGAAACAAACGCAAGTGGCCACTCACTCGACGACAACAAAGAGAAACAACCGAGGCCGGTTTCTATTTCTTTTCTTTTCTTTTCTCCGATCACAAACCCCCAACGCTCTTTATTTACTCGTTTTCTCAAACTATTAACAGTTTTTTTTTTATTAATATTATTATTTACACTGCATACAAAATGTTCCAGTAATTATATATATATACACAACTATTGCAAGAAACAAGAACCATTATTTGCAGAAATTGAAGAAACGAAAAGGGAAAAGAGTCAGCTTATATGGAACAGCTTATCAACTTCATTATAAGACCATCCAGGTGACGGGATATAATATATATATATATATATATTTTTTTTTTGACACCATTTTCTCTCTGCATGTATTTATAGTTTATGTTTGTTGTTTATATGAGTATATGATGGTAAAATTCTAATCTTTTTCAAAAGTTTGAGATGGGTTATTTTGTTGTGTGCTACAAGTTTTAGCTTTAATTAACTGGATTTTATGCATTTTTTTGGGTGGGTTTAATTTTTTGTTTTTTTAGATTTTTTTTTTCTTTCTCATGTGCAACTTTTTCTGTTGGGTTAGTTTATTGTTGTGACTAGGTTTGGTTTATATTTGAGAAGTTTTATGTGCCGACTAGCTGGGTGCAAAATTGGTAAATATATATATATATTTTTTTTTTTTGAGGAAACTATAGACTTAATTCAGTAATACAAGATCATCAATGAAGCTTGGGGATAAAGAGGTAGCATGAGCGACACTATTCACTTCAAGCCTTACAAAAAGAGCGAATCAAAGCTGGAAAAAGGAATGTTTTTTTATTCTGATAGGGCTAGAAGTGTTTTTTGGTGTTTTTGTGCAAGAAATTGACGTAATGTATTATTGAGGTTCAGATGATGATCTGAATCTATAGTTGTTATATTAACTTAATCCTTGATTGGTAAAATAGAACCTTTGATTCTTGAACTTTTGATTCAGTTGGAGCTCTTGGTGGTTGCAGATGGTTTTGGTCCAATTTTGTATTAAAATTGAAAGGATGGAGCACCTTACATTACATTTTTTAAACTAAATTCGACTTGAAGTGTATCTCAACACGCATAAAGAAACGAAAGACAATACAATGTGAGATGCGACAAGTTTAACTCTTTGTGATTTATTGTAAAATGTTGAAGCTTTTATTGCATAGTTCGATAGTTTCAAAAATTTATGGCAAAATTTTGAGCAATTCTGTATCCAAGAGTTTTCATACATTTACGTTTTGTTCTCTGTATGCGATGTATAGAAGAATAAAAATCAATATTACCATTAAAAACTTGTTTGGCACAGATTTTTTCTAGGGAAAAATGAGTTTTTTTTTGAAGAATTTTTTGTTAAAAAGTGTTGTGGTCTCATAGAATGTGTGGTTGAAAATTGGCGCAGGTGTCCAATTTTTTTGTTATTCACCTAATTAATTATTGCAAATCATTTTTAAATTAATATATCTCAAATTTACTCTCAATAATTGCACCACTATTTTACCAAATTGACGACATGTTAATAATTCAATGGATGGACAATAAATTAGACACTAAAAGTTGGACAGTGTGTGAATTCAAATCCAAATTTTAATGTAAATCAAAATCAACAATTAATTTTGACAATATATTTTATGAATCTCGCAACTTTAATAATATATTTTATCAATTTTTATTAAAAATTATTAAAATTTTGTTTTAATCTTCGTCAAAGTATTTATGTATCAAACAAGGGTATATGTCAACTCTTTTCAGAAAAAGAGAAGAGGTACTTACAAAAATACTCTTAAAATTAGAAATATTTTGAAATGTGAAAAGTTTTTAGAAGGTAAAAAATATTGTGTAAAATAAAAAAGTGACACAAACTCAAAAAAAAGTGACACAAACTCAAAAAAAGTGATAAAATTCAAAAAAAAGTGAAACAAACACTCAAAAAGTGATGCAAACTTAAAAAAAAAGTGACAAACAGCAAAATATTACCATCCACTTGTGCAGCACCAATAATTATGTTCTTAAAATAATCAGTACGACCAGGACAATCCATATGCTGATTATATTAGGAAAATATAATATATTATTTCACTTTTTATCTTCTAAAAAAGTGACAAAAAATTAAAAGGTGAAAAAAATTAAAAAAAGTGACAAAATCTAAAAAAGTGATACAATGTCACTTTTCAAAGTTAAGTGTTACTTTTTTATTAAAAAAATGACATACAATGTCAAAACTGACGTTTGTCACTAAAAAAAGCGATAGAAATCAAGAACGTGACTAACAAATACTAAAAAAAAAAGTGACAAAAATTCAAAAAAGTGACAAATTTTTTTAAAAAGTGACGAATTCAAAAAAAGTGACACCAATAAGAAGGTCGAGCATCTTTAAATCAATTTACCGCCACCATCATCTACCAACTTAGCCAACCTATTGACCTCCACTTAATGAAAGATCCCATCACGAGAACAAACTATAACTTTTATTATATTAAACCACATGTAATTGTTTTGTTATGCAGCATGAGGACTTGAAACCAGCACTACCTAGCCAACAAAATGGACCATAGCCATTAGTATAAGCACGAGACTCTGCTACTTTCACATCGGAAAATATATTGAAAGTGACAAAATTCGAAAAAGTGACAAGAAGTAGAAAAGTGACAAAAATTAAAAAAAGTGACAAAAACTAAGAAAAAAATTCAAAGAGTATTAAAACTCAAAAAGTGGCAAATAATATTCAACACGGTCTAAACAATAGTATTTGTATGTCTAGTATAAAATGACTTCAAATGATTGTTACTTAGCTACAATTTATTTGAGCTATGTTATAATGTCTCTTAAAGCCTTCGCCTTTACCATTCCTAAGCAATTTATCTTCCTTTCCAGTTCAATTTAGCTCAACAATTAAATTACCTTTTTCAATTTGTTACACACACACTTCAAAAAATTGAGAGAGAGAGAGAGAGAGAGAGAGGGTCTGGGATAAGAAAACATGCCCAGAACGTAGAATTTAGGCTTGGAAGTATCTATTTCATCAAGAATATGAAAAGTCCTGTTATTCTCCCAGTATTGCTACCACTAATGCTCTATTTCGTGGATCTGATACGCTTTCCTCGCTTACTAGCATTTTGTCTTTCTTCATCCACCGCTAAGCACTTCCAAGTTTATCATTTATTATCAGATTTATAAAATAAGTGAGTTGAATGGCACGCGAAGTGTTGATGATGAAGAAGAGGTGGGTGACTGTGGGTGGAGGAGAAAAATGTAGCTACGTAGTGGAGGAGGCGATTGTGATGGTGTTGGAAAGAAGTGGAGTTTTTTGGTGGTTTGAATTTGGGTTAAAATTTGTTTGATTGTGCGACGATAGAGTGGTGGAGGTGGACGAAGCAAGAGTGAGCGATGGAGTTATAGTGGAGGATAGAGTGGAATGAACTATCATAATCTCCTTTGAAGCTCTCTCCAACCTGCTATGGGTTTGGGGATTTAAATTGAACGTAATTACTACGTGATTTATAGTTTTAATTAAATTTAAGAGTATTAATCTATCATCTTATATTTTTTAGTTAGTTTGACCTAATTTTCCCAAAAGAGAAACTCTTCTTCGGCACGCAAGGGACAATCACTCGTCTCTTCATTTCGTGCACTTGTCGCGACACAAAATTTCGAACCAATTTTCATATACATAAAATTTCAATTTCGATTTTCAAAGGGAAGAATCCACCATGGCTATGGAGGTAGAGAAAATCCAAACCGGCATGGGATTTCCGCATTGGAACCCGGTTCTTCGCCGGTTCGTTGCCGATGCTCCGTTCTTCGCATCCGGCAACATTGAAAGAGAAATCCTCGCTAAACAGGTAGACCTGCTTATGCCCAATCAAATATTAATTTCTTTTTCTTTTAATTGTATTTATCAGTTGGTTTGGTGTTTAAATTAGGCATTCTAATATAGTAGTTTTTGCTGGGGGATTAGGGTTGTGATCTTCTGAAGAAAGAAATAGTACTGATTTGTAGTGGCAGATATTTGAACCTATATTTATAGTAAGGGACCTTATTTTTATTTGATACGATAAGGTTAACCACTATGAACGTGCTTGCACATTGAATTAAGTGCGACTTGAGAGGTTAAACATAAATTAGGCTAGTACAGTGCTTTTGCCTTTTTTAGGGGAATTAATAGCCGAAAGCTGTGCTTGGTGTTAATTGTTCTACAAATATTGAACAATTTTGAGTGTTTGGAAAGGATAAAGAAACAGCTGTCAAGGGAAAGAAAAAGAAATCAATTATATAGAAAGGAAAAGAAATTAGAAAAAATAATAATGGCTGCAATAGTTGTAAGAGCTAATACAGTACTGTCACATTTGAGAGGTCATGCTGATCCTCCTAGCTGGTTTTGCGTGATTCACTAGGCAATCCCACTAACCACCAATTTTATCCAATTTTATCCCAGCAAATAAAATTGTAACTGAGATTTTCAATTAAACATTACTCCAACCCAGGAGTCACTGAGGTAAAAGACAATTTGAAAGAAAAAACTTTCTAACATCTGGACTGAGAATTGGAAAGATTTCAGCCTGCCCATTGGGCTTTGCTCCATTTAATAACTGGATTGCTGGAGTAGGAAGAGTGAGACCCTCCGATGCCCAGGCCACTGTCAGTGGAGTCCAACAGTTGCTGTGCCAGTCAAGGTTCCTAACTTAGACAAGACTTAGGTTGTAACATTGAATTTAGAAACTATGCTCACCCCAGTCCAAGAGTTCTGAATCTAGTAATTTGTAACCATGAGATTGCTTGTGAAAGCTGGAGTTATGTATTATTTCCAAGAGGGAAATTCATAAGGAATTGTAAATGTGGACTCAAAATTCTATTCCTTGATGTTTAGTAGGATTATTAGGATTTATAATAAAGTTGAAGGAAGCATTCTTAATCAATTAAATAGTTCCAAATTTTAGGTATAAAGGTAGAATATGCGGTATGAACCACTGAAAAGGTATGAAGTTAAAGTCAACTCTTAAGTTTATAGAACGTCAATCTTCAAGAGTAAAAACTTGGTGCCATTTAGGAAAAGATAAGGTAATAAAATGAGATGTATTGAGCTGCATTTGATGAAGCTTTGGACTCAGATTGATCATCAATTGCTGATATGATTTTTTCCTTTATTTATTTGTATCTCCCTAAACATGTAGTAGTGCTTTTCTTCCAGTTTTCTATTGAAGTTTGGATATAAATGACGTTCTTAACTTGTCCATCAAACTTTATTTCTGTGACTTTAGTCATTAGTTTGTTGATATACCACTGTTCATTTTTATTGGAACTGCTACAAATTAGTTACTTTTTAAGATTTATGGGCTATCTTCTTGTTCAAAGATCTATGCTGTCACTTCATTTTTTTACCTTAAACTTTTGATTGGAGCTGCTACAGTTAGTTACTTTGGAAGATTTATGGGCTCTCTTCTTTTTGTCAAAGATCTACGCTGTCACTTCATTTTATTGCCTTAAAACTTTTTATTGTAACTGCTACATTTAGTTACTTTTGAAGATTTATGGACTCTCTTTTTGTTGTTGAAGATCTACAGTGTTACATATGACAACCATCCCATTCAAATGTATACATATTTTAACCCTGCAGATAAACAATGTCCTTTCTTGTCCCATACGAGACACGCCTGGCAATCTCATCAGGAACTTGGAATATTGAAGTTGGTAAAAGTACCCAGTAACTGTCAACCAGTGAAGTCTTAAGGCAAATGAAATATGTATGGCTTGTCCCATTGTTTGACTGTTGGCTTTACTTGTGCTAGGTCACATCAGTAGTGGCAGTACTCTTTTCGAAATACGAAGCCTTTCATTGTCCGATGATATGAAAGAGAGATGAAGCCTCAGTAGCAAGTGCTTGAAAACCCCTCTTGAGTGACTCATTTATCTTGTATTTATCTATAACTTATTTAAACCTCTCATTTTTCTTTTGACTGATTTGTAGAACACTGAAGTTTCTCTTTTGCATGTACTATGATGTATCAACAATGCTCCTTGGACACGTGTTTCTTAGTGAATCGACTTGAACCTCTTACATTTCTTGTGATATTTTCCGGATTGTGACATCTTTTGGCCTTCTCTTTTTCCGTTTCATCTAGCATACATAGGAAAACAAAATTCAATAATCTTAGAACTTTTGTGAAACAGGTTGCTTTGGATTTGACGGAAGATGAAAAACATCATATTCGAAATATGGAAGATGAGGAAAGCAGGTACTTATTTTGCTACTCTTTGATTTAGTGTCCATGGGTTTAGCACTTCATATAATTAAATGATATGACGGCATAAAGATGCTACTAACAAGGAACAAAATTGGGTTCTTTTCGTTTTGGGAGGAGAAACGTGTTACAATTGAATTTGGTATTGTTTTAAGTTTTGGCATGTTCATTTATTTCAGTAAATGATACTTTTATACTTCATACGTAACTTTTATCTGCCATTACTCATGTAAATTTGAATGTTGATCTTGGGCTTGTTTTGAGTGTATTATAGTTTTATAGTTTATTGACAAATTGAGAAATGGAAGGAATGTTAGATTTTAAAAGCTTTAAATCTCAAGAACTTGAAAACTCTTTCTTATATTGTCAAGATCCTCAAATCAAATCACCAGGAGAATTATAAAGTATGGAACATACCGTGATCTATGGAGAGTGAGTTTGATTAAATGATCTTGAATTACGTATTCTTGCTTACGGCTTCTTGATCTTAATTGCTTATTCTTGATTCTTGATTGCGGATTCTAGATCTTCCTTCTCGATACGCCTTCTCTTGTTATTATTGTGTCGATAAGATGACACAAATAATGAGGATTCACGTACGATTTGGGAACCATAACTCTATATATATCTTGCGATATGTATTTCGGCCCATCATGAAATACAACTTAAAGTAATATGATCTCTACACATATTTAGACTATACCATATTAGTTGCCCAAAGCTCAATAACTTTAATACTTTATTAGATCATTTTAAATAAGCTTAACATTAAGATAGCATTTAATACACAATTAATTACATATGTGGGCTCACACGACAAATTAAAATCCAACAATCTTCCACTTGGATTACATATGTTACCTTATAAATATGCATAACCTTATGATGTCAAAATTTAGCTATCATAACCAAAAGCATCTTCTAAACATTTTCGTCCATTGATTATGTCAATATAAGATCAAAGCGGTCTTCATTACAAGTATTATGACTAAATTCATCAATAGTCATGTATATCAACATAATTAAATGACATAAGTATGAACGTGCAACATGGAAATTACATATATTGTGATCTAAACATGTCTATTTTCAACTGGTCCTACCTTATTAATGAGATCGAATCAAAAGCTTTTATAAGAGAAAAACTGAATTAAATACTTTATTTCTGTAAATAAACTGAATATCGATATACAAAATTATGTGTCAAAAACCAATGTTTTTAAAACCGAACCGGTCATTGATCCGGAAAAGGTAGAGGGCCAAGGGTCAAAAGGTCGAATCGGGTTGGACAGAGGTCGAACCAGAAGTAAATATAATTAATTTTAAATTTTGATTAAAAAAATGAATTTTTTTAAGTCATAAATAATTAGTATTAACTCTAATATTAAACCATTCAGTTAAACTATCTTTATTTTTTTTTAAATACCAATAAATATTATTATATTATTCCCTTATCAATACAAATCCTACTACCAATGCATCTAGAAGCACTAATTCCAACTAGATGCATTTAAAGCCCTAACTTCATCTTTTTAAAAGCTACCGACCCGTCGTCTTCTTCATTGCCAAAACCCTAAATCCAAATTGAAAGCTGCTATCTTCTTCTAAGGTTTTCTATTTCTCTCCTCTACACATATATATACACACACATATATTACATATACATGCAAAGTTACATACATTTATTTGCCATTTTTCCTCAGATCAGACCAAGTCTTTATCTACTGAAATTTGGCTTCTTCTTCACCGACAAGCTTGTCTTTTTTGTATGTATACTGACCGGAAAAATTGGAATAACCGGGACAGGGTCAACGGGTTCCCGATTTTGGCACTGGTTGGGCGGTTTTTTCCTGGTTTTAGATTTGGTTTTCACCAACAATCGGACCGTTTTCCGACTGGTTCATGAGTTCTCCAGTCAAATCGGCCGGTCTGGTTCGATTTTGAAAACATTGTCTAAAACAGACAAATTTCAAATACAAGCTCATATTAAACTAGCATATCATCTAAAAGTGCAACACCCATGTGAGCGATGTGCTTATGAAATGCTTTGTGTGGTAGCCCTTTAGTAAACTGAACGCTCTGAACTTTCCTTAACAATTAGAAATTTAATGTCTATAAACTTAGATTTTGTCGAACTCCTATTGTTGTTTGAATATCAGATTGCTGACTTATTGTCGTAAAATAATTTGAATGGTCTTTCAATTCCATCTAAAATGTGTTATCCAGAGACAATTTCATAGCCATATTCCTTGATTAGATGCCTCGTAACATGTTATGAACTCCACTGCCATGGCTGAAGAAGCTACAAGTGTTTGCTTGACATTTTTCTAGGATATAACTCCTCTAGCCAGCAGGTAGACATAGCCCAATGTTGATCTCCACTATCTTGGCATCCAGCAAAATCGGAATAAAATATCTAATGATCTTTAGTTGGTTTGATTTCCTATATGTGATCATGTAATCATTTGTTCTCTGTAGATATTGCATAACTCACTTTGCTACCTTTCATGATCCACTCAGGGTTACTTAAATATCTGCCTAATATTCTAATAATGAATGCTTTATCCAGACGTGTGCAAACCTGAGAATAAATAAAATTCTCGACCGCTGAAGCATAGAGAATTTTCTATATTTCTTTCTCTTCAAGATCATTCTTAAGGCATTGATTGAGACTAGACATGTCTTCTTTAGCAATAGGGGTATTATCCGGGTTACAGTCATGCACCCCAAATCTTTTAAGTGCTTTTTCGATATAGATCTTTTGTGATAATTCAAGAATACCTTGAGAACGATCCCGGTGTATCTGTATCCCTAATACAAAAGAGGCGTCACTAAAATCTTTTATCTCAAATTTTTTTAATAAAAATCTCTTCATTTCGTGCAATAAACCTATATCATCGCTGTTAAGTAGTATGTTATCGAAATACAATACCAGGAAAATGTTTATTCCCACTAAATTTGTGGTATACACAATCATTAACTACATTCATCTCAAAATCAAACGAGAGAATTATTTGAAAAAATTTGTGATACCATTAATGGGAAGCCTGTTGAAACTTCAATGAATTTCTTTAATTTGCAAACCATCTTCTTTAGGTCTCCAAAGACAATTTTTCGATTGCACTATATAAATCGTCTCGTCAATGTTACCATTGAGAAACGCCGTCTTTACATCCATCTAATGTAGCATGAGATCAAAATGTGGCACGTGCTATAATAGTGCTAAAAGAATCTTTCGTAGAAATCGAAGAGAGTCCCTTTAAAGTCACTATCTTCCTTTTGAGTAAAACCTTTTGCAACAAGACGAGTTTTGTATTTTCACATCACCCTTCGAATCTTCCTTAATTTTAAATATCCATTTACAATTAATGAGTTTTGCACCCGAAGGCAATAGAACGAGTTCCAAAACGTCATTATCTGTAATAGACTTTATTTGTTTATTCACGGCATCAATCCACTTTTGAGAATTACCCTTTTGCATTGCTTGATCAATCCACTTTGGAGAATTATTCTTTTGCATTGTTTGATAAAAGTTGATTGGATCTTCCACCAATCCAATGTTATCCTCATATTTTCGGAGAAAGACTATAAAACCATTCAAATTTGTCTTTCTCCTTCCTCTAGTAGATCTCTTTAATGATATTTATTTTTGAGATTGTTCAATTTGTTCTTTTTAGAACAATCTCTTGATTTTGTATGAGGGTTCTGTAATATTTTCTTGATCCGGAATTGCTAACAAAATTGGGAACATGACTTTGTCCTTGATCTTGATCATTGTTAATGGCAACAAACGGAATTTTTACATATTCCTCCTCAAAGGCAAAGTCTCTAACCGAATCTTTCTCCTCAAACTCCACATCCTCGAAGAACCGGGCAAATTCCATTTCGAAAATTGACATTAGTGGGATCATAAAATTTGTAACCCCTTGGCCTCTCAGAATATCCAATAAAATAGCAACTGACAGTTCTAGAGTCCATTTTTTTTATTAGGCCTATAAGTCTCTGGACAATCCTAAATGTGCAAGTGCTTCAAAATAAACTTCTTGCCGGTCTAAAGCTCATAAGGGTTTGACAACTGCTTTACTTGAAACTCTATTGAGAATACAAGCTGCATTTTTTAGTGCTTCTTTCTAGAGAGATTTTGATAAGGTAGAATGACTAATTATACTTCTTACCATGTCTTTAAGTGCTTCTCCCTAGAGAGATTCTGGTAAGGTGGAATGACTAATCATACTCCTTACCATATCCTTAAGTGTTATGTTTCGTCTTTCAGCAACACCATTCATGTCAGGGGATCTTGCATGGTGTGTTGTAGGACGATTCCACATTCTTATAGGAATTTAGCAAAAGGCCGTGGACATTGTTCTTCTGATCGTCATATCGCTGTAGTATTCACCACCACGATCAAATCTGACGTATTTTATTCTTTTAATAAGTTGATTTTCAACATCGACCTTGTAAGTCTTGAACATGTTTAGTGATTGGGATTTTCGTGAATGAGATACATGTAGCTATAGCGAGAAAAATCAGTTATAAATGTAATAAATGACCGTTGATCATTCCAAAAAGGCGAAGGGATTGCCCACAGATATCTGTATAAATTAGATCTAAGATGTCCGAAGTCCTATTGACATTTAATCTCTTTTTGTTTATTTATTTTCCCTTAATACAATTAATACAAACTCTTTAGTTTAAAAAATTAAGAGGGTTAAGAATTCCTTTTGACACAAGCTTTTCGATTCTCTTTTGAGAGATGTTTTAACGACTCAAATTTTTACCTTTATAATCATTATACATGTACCGTAAAGAATACTTTCATAAAAAAAAGAAAAATATAATATTTTTTTAAAATGCAAAGATTTAAAATTAGTTTTTTTTTTTAATGAAAAAAATACAATGAACATTACTAAAATCCTTTACTATAAAATTTATTCTTCATTTTTCACCAATCCAAGTACATTCCACCTCCGACCGCTTCGAACCCGCCTTTTTAGTTACGTATAAAAGATTATAAGATATAAATTTCAGTAAATAAGTAATAACAAATTGCATCTCATATTTAAATAAGGAAAATCATAGTATACATATGAAGACACAATAATTAAAATTTGAACTTAGTGGTTATAATTCTCATATGTAGTACTATTAAATTTCGGTCATTTGAACTTATGTGTAATGCCCCAAAATTTCACACACTGGAGTGTTACGAAAATTTCAATTTCTCTGCGGAATGATAAAATAATATTTTTATTAAATAAAAATAACTGGAATATCTATAATTCCAAATATAACCACAAATTAAATAACTGTTTTTGAACAAATAAAACTGACTTATAATTTAAAAGTAAAAAAAATAGAACTTAATATTTTATCTTTTTGATTCTTCTTGGCAGTCGCATCAACCATCCCATCATTGTTTCAATCGACTCGAACTAACCTGTAAAATTTTATAAGAGTGAGTATTTAAAAATATCCATTAAAATACGTGCAGTTTTCATATACAATTATGTGCAATAAAATAAACATTTCATACAACTCCTCTTATGGAGTATATCGATGACCAAGCGATATACCCACTTTAGGTCATCTTAGATTCTCGTAGATCTCATATCTTTTAATTAAGAACTCGAAGGTGCACTAATAATTCATACATATATTACTGAATATAAAAGCATAAAGAAACTAACGCAAAAGTATTTTACATTGATTGATCAAATGAGTTTTTGAAAAAAAATATGCTAGAAATTTACAGCTGCTTTATATGGAAGCTGTCGTGTAAAATTCTTTTGTGATGAATTATGAGACAATTACAAACTATTTATAATAAAAATATAGTGGTTGAGTCTTGTTATTAGGATGGAAAAATCGTATTTATCAAATTGGATAATAATTAAATTTTTAGTAAACAAACTATAATATGACACGTGTACATAGCTTTTGATTTCAAATAGAATTCTAATCAATAAAAAAATTATCTCGCATTCATTCCTTAAATATACGTGGCTATCCTTATCCAAATTCAATTTGATTTTTAAAAAATAAAAAAAATAAAAATTACTATTTCTTTGAATTTCAATATCTTGAGACTAATTTATTCGAAATAACTTTTTCTAGAGCATAATTTACAAGATTAATTACGAGCTATGCAACGAGTACAATATTGATACTTATCACTCTATCAAAATCCAAATATTTGACCCAAAAACATAAGAATTTAAAACATACTTTACTTTAGTCCCTCAACTTTCAAAATAATAAAATATAATATATAGAACAAATAAATTTTTATTCTAAAATTTTCGGGGCATTATAATCTCCCCTTCAAAATTTCATTTTCGAAATTACCTCAACTACTTGAAAAGTTCTAAATACTTAACCATTGATATAATACAATATATCATAACATAAATCAAGAAAATTCATAATCATGATACATGAACGACATTTCATTTCATACCTGGGAACAATTGGAGGGTGGTCGAATAGTGAGCGCCACATGCCAATGATTCTTTATAACATTGTATATTTAAACTTTAAAAAATTTATATTATTTTTAAACTTCTAAAGTTTATGAAAATATCCATTTTTCAGAAATTTTCTAAAATATGATTTTCTCGAAATGAAAGTTTCTAGAAAATAGAATATTTTTAAATTTAGAAAGTTTTGAAATATCTTTTTTATCTTATTAATTTTAATAACGCGCAATCAAAAAACTTCCAGATGAGGAGGGGGTCACAAATGGACCACTTAAATCCCAAGCTCATTTTAGACAATTTAGATCTTTTTGACAAAGCCTTTCAATCTTACGAATACTCAAATCAAGAAAACTCAAACAATAAATAAAACTTGAGACTTCTTAAAATTGAATTTCTAATTAGTAAATTTTAAAATACCACCCGAAGGCTAGAACTAAACATACAAACATGTACAATCATAATTTGAGTCACATTTTAAAAAAACTATTATTTAATTACTTAAAACAGTTGTTAATATCATTTATTTAATAAAAGAAAAGAAAAAAAATCTGTGAAAAAAAAAGCATGAACAGTGTCGTGCACCGTTCACGTGAATAGTAACAATTTTTTTCTTACAAAGTCTACAGGAAAGTAAAATCTTTGCTCTGATACCAAACTATAACACCTCGAAAATTTTAAAATATAACTTAATTATTTTATATGCCATATTTTTATTATTTTGAAAAGCTGAGGGACTAAAGTGACATATGTATTAACTTCAAATTTTGGGCTAAATTTTTAGATATTGTTAAGGTGACGAAAAGTATATCAATATGTAAATGAGACTCGAGAAAAAGTTAATTCGGATAAGTTAGTCTCAATATATTGAAATTCAAAGAAATTGTAATTTATTTATTTATTTAAATCAAATTGACTTTGCATAAGGATGACCACGTGTATCTAATGAGAATCATACTTCATGTACAATACTAATTGACAACATTTTATATGGCATCATCATAACCATATATTTTTAAAAACTATTATATTAAGATTTTGACAACACATGGTTATCAACCATTGTTGTCAAAGAATATTGTACACTTAGATTAATATATCTAATGAATGAATGTGGGATAATTTTTTTATTGATTAAAGTTCTATTTGAAGTCAAAAGTTGCCATCACTATCACGTATTGGGATTAGAATCACCTTTTTATTGTGATAGATTTTATGTACACGTGTTATATTATGATTTGTTTACTAAAAATTTAATTCTTATCCAATTTGATAAATACGATTTTTCAATCCCAATTGTACCAAAACTCAACCACTATATTTTTTGCTATAAATAGTGTGTAATTATCCCACAATTCATCACCAATGAATTTTACACGGCAGCTTTCATATAAAACAGTTGTAAATTTCTAGTATATTTATTTCAAAAACTCGTTTGATCAATCAAGGTAAGATACTTTCCTTTTATGAAAATGGTAATATATATAGTGAAATATACATATTTCATTGTTTAAAATTACAGAAGTTGATATTATGATTATGTTATAAAATCATGAAGTTTAATAGCGCTACACACGAAGTTCGATTTTTATAATTTCGTGTCTCATCAAGTATGTTCATGAATCTCATGAATTTCTGTTTTTTATGTTACGTTATTTCACTTATTGAGATTATCATCTCACATGAAATATGAAATTTATTTTTATAGGTAATAATTAATCAGTGATTCGATACGGATAAAGATTGGGTGAGCACGCAACGGTGGTTAATGATTTAAATAATGTTATGGATTTAAGGATGTGATTGGATTTTATGATGTTTTTGATAATCACATCATTATAGTTTTAAAAGTTTAAGTTTAAAACATTTGTTCTTGATTTTCTCTTAACAATAAAGTGTTAAAGTTCAAGAATCCATTCATTTCACTTTGCACTAACCACATAATCAAGAAAAACTTTTTCCATACAAAATGTATACTTTTTAAAGTTAGCATGAAGTTGTTCTTATCTTAAGACCATAAGTACATATCTTAAATGTTCTATATGCTCATTTAAATCCTTACTATATACCATTATATCATCGAAATAAACTACTACGAATTTACATATATGTGCACGTAAAACATAGTTCATTAATCTCATAAACGTGCTAAGTATATTAGTAAGTCCAAATAACATGACTAACCACTCGTACATTAATCTCATAAACGTGCTAGGTGCATTAGTAAGTCCAAATGGCATGACTAACCCCTCGTATAACCCATATTTAGTTTTAAAAGCAGTTTTACACTCATCCCCCCTCTCTCATCTTAATTTGATATCCACTTTTAAGATCTGTTTTACTAAATATGCATGATCTATGTAATTCATCTAACATATCGTCTACCTTAGGTTATGTTGTTGATCGCTAAACAGTTTACGCACATCCTTCGAGTTCCATCTTTCTTCGGCACAAGTAACACTGGCACGGTACATGGACTCGTACTTTTTCTTACATACCCTTTGTTCATCAATTCTTCCACTTGCCTTTTAAGTTCCTTGTCTCCTCGAGATTAATCCGATAAGCCGTCCTGTTTGGAATATCAGCTCCAAGTACAAAGTCAATTGGACGTTTAATGCATCGAATGAGTGGTAGCCCAAAATGCGGAGCTACAACGCTGCGGCAACGTTGGAAGTTCGAAAAAATTCCTAAAAATCCAAAACCAAAAAAAATAAATTAATTTAGGGCTAAAATTCACATCTCAAAAATTGAGAAATCTAAAGTATAAATGTCAACCCTAAAATTTTTTCTTTATTCTTAATGGTTTGACATGGAGTTGACTCCGATACCACTTGTTAGATTTAAAGGCTTTAAATCTCAAGAACTTGTAAACTTTTTCTATATTCTTAATGGTTTGACATGGATTTTCTATATTGATTACCAGATCTTGATTACTGGATCTTGAATTATGTATTCTTGCTTACGACTACTTGTTTATTCTTGATTCTTGATTTCGGGTTCTAGATCTTCCTCCTCATTATGCTTGCTTTTGTTGTTCTTGTGTTGATGAGATATCATAAAGTGTGAGAAGTCACTTATGGTTTGGGACCATAATTCTATATATATCTTTCCTTATGTATTTCAACCCCATCATGAAATACAACTCACAGGAATTTGGTCTCTACACATATTTAGGTCCATACCATATTAAATACCAAAGCTCAATAAATTTAATTTTTTTATTAGATCACTTTAAATGACCTTAACATTAAGATAGATTTTAATACATAATTAATTGCATATGTGGCCCCATGTGACAAATTAAAACCCAAGAAATGCCACAGCCGAAACTCCTTGTATATCCTATTATAACCCTTGTTTGAGCCCCATTTTTCCATCAAAATATATTTTTGAATAGTGATTTGATTTCATTTTAACAACACGTTTTTCAATAAAATAATGTTACACGTAAATTGAAATTTTTTCTTATTTTTTAACCACACATTCTCCATCATAACAATATTACAAAAAGAATTTTTTGAAAAAAAAAAAAATGGGGGGGCTCAAACAAGCCCTTAATCTTGCAGTTTTAATGTGATAGAAGTTCAAATTGCGTGATGCATCTGAAGCGTGGGAGATTGGATGTTCAAAATTCAAACTGTTTTCATAGTTTCTTAAAATCATACTTGCCACATCAAATGCTTTGTTTTTTTTTTTTTCGCATTTTAAATGTCAAAGTTGCAATTTTATTTACAAGAACCACGTGATATGTTCTGATTATTTATTTCAAGAAGTTAGTGATATGTTCATAAATCTGAATTTTCTGTATTTTTCTGCTTATCTAATCCCTTGCGTTTGTTGGCAATAGAGATAAACTTCTTTCTTAAATTATTTGTCTGTTACGTGGTAATGTTTCTGTAATGCCACTATCTTCAACTTCTGAAGGTTATTTTTTGTCAGTGAAGTGTTTTGTTCTATTGTTGGTTGTGGGGCACGTTTGAAATCTTTGGACGACTTCGAAGATCACTACCATGCACGGCATACTGCATCTTGTTCAGTCTGCTCAAGAGTGTACCCTACATCACGTCTGCTCAGCTTACATGTATCTGAAGCTCACGATTCTTTCTTTCAGGCAAAGGTTGCTCGTGGTTTTGCAATGGTAATTTTCTTATTCTCTGCTCTTTCTCTTCCTTCAATCACTGGTTAGGTGCAATGTTGTTTAGTGTCGGCAGTCAGTTCAGTTGTTTGGCAGTTACTAATTTTGCTCTTTTACATACTCTAGTGCTAGAGGATAGTATCTTTGTATCATGACAAACTAGCTCTACCAGCTAGCTCTCCCCTGTGATTTTGTTCACCTGACATTTCATGTGTGCATGCATATGGGGCACGTGCTAAAGCTGTTAATTTTTGGGAGTATATATTTAAAGTGATTAGCCCAAATAAGGATATGCTAGATACATCATCTTGTGAAATTATAAAAATTCTTATAAAGTTTGATAATAATGCATACGCATTATGTTTGGGTGTGAGTAAAAATTATTATCTAATTTTGTGCTACAGTACGAATGCCTTGTTGAAGGCTGTGGTGTGAAGCTGAAGACTTACAAGAGCCGTCAGCAGCATCTGGTCGATAAACACAAATTCCCATCTTCATTCGAGTTTTTCAAGAAGGCCCAGCCCTCAAAGAAACAGAGGCAAAAAGTCCAGTATAAACAAGCATCACACAAGACAGAGGAGGTTTCTACCGCAATGCAAGTTGAGGAAGAAACTCTCGACAATATTATCACAGCAGTCTCGAAACTAAGCACTTCGGATTCCCCTTCATCTATCAGCTTTGGCCGTCGACACACTCGTGGTTTTTCTTTTATTCCTCGAGCTGTTCAGCAAGAAAGAAGATCAGAGTTCTCAGCTTCTCAAAAAAAGGGATAGCTCAAATGTTCAGTGCAAATCTCGACTTTCCACTTTCTAGAGATCTGGGACGAACCAGTTAGGATAGCAGGGATTTTTATACCCTCATCCATAACGTTATATGTTATATCCTCAATCCATATCCAATTTGTCTTGCCACCGCTGTCTATAGGATGAAGTCTCTTTTGGGCAGTTGCGAAGTGTGATATCGTCCATGTGGATGCTTACTGACCTGTGATTGTCTTTTTTTGTTACCCCACGGTTGAGAAATTATTGAATGTGGATTGTGACCGAAATTTTTTTGTTGGCACTTTCCTTTGGTGCCTATGTCCTCTATCATTTGTTGTACCTCGCGTTTTCTAATTATGGCACTTATCCTAACCAACCTTTTGTTGCAATCATGTTATCAAAATTTTCGAACTGTCAATAGTCTTCATTATGAATAGCATTATTCAACTTGAAAAGGTGTTTATTTGAATTTAAAATGGCACGTGATGTTAGGGATGGGTGAAAGGAGATATGTTTCATAAATATGGTCGCATAATGTTTGGGATGGGTTGAACGGAATATGTTTCATTAATATTGGGAAATTTTACCATATTTGAATTTTTAAATAAAAATTGAAGTCATCTGATTTGTTTTAGAATTATTTTTAAACATTTTTATCCTTTTTGAGTCTTGACATCACATTAGTATTTTGTGGTCAGTTAACATCTAAATAAACATTGAACCTTGCTATATGTACAATCATTAGTTGGGTGTAAATTTACACCCCCATATGTTTTGTCCTTTGTTTGGTTATAGTTAGGTCATACAGATGGACTAGATTCTTAGCCCTATAAATGGTTAATTTATGAGTAGACAAAAATGAATGGTTGATAAGGAAATAATACTTATAAATTTATTGAAATGTGCGATTAAAAATGAATTTTGACAATTTAAAAGTAATTTATAAATTTTTACAAACGGTTAATTAATAATCATAATAATCAATGCAAAACATGTTCTGATTACTGAAATACAAGATTTCTTTTGAATAAAATTGAGCTATAAAGAGTCAAAATCTATTTTCATCTTAATGGAAAATAAAGTTTCAAAATATAAACCTATTGCGGAATATTTTTTCTAGTATGACCAATATCTATTTTACATATTATAGGTACGGATGTTGTTTTTATGAGTTCTTAATTGCCTTCATAATACCAAATAGGACTTAAATGTGTTTTTTCAAAGACTTTTCCAAAGCTTGAAAGCACTTTCAAAGGTTTCTTTTGTTTAAATTATGATTAATGTATTCAATATTATTGATGCTTAACATTAGTCTAGCGGTCAATAAATTGATTGGACATCTTAAATATATAGCTCATATCTCTTCGTTTAAAATGTCCAATCATTTAAGAACTTCAGGGACGGCTAGACCAATACTTAACATTTTAAAATCATCTTAAAATGTTGATGATTTTGCTAAATTCAAATAGGTACTTTTTGACTTAAAAAAACAGATGGGGCTTCCCTAAGGGTCTGCTTAAGACTTTAGGATTCCCGTCATGGGATTTTTTTTTTTTTAAACTACTAATTTTGAACATTCATGAGGTATCTGATTTTGGGTGGTTTGTTGTAGCAGTTTTAAAACAATTCAACACATAATAGTTTATTTTTCAAAATGGTTGAAAAAATAAAATTAGATAAGCATATATTAAAAAACTTTAAATGTGTAAATAATATAGAGTAAATGTGTAAGTCGATAATTACACATCAATATGGCTTACATAGCTTATCCAATCATTTTCTGTTGTATATGGACCAACTTTTGAATTAATTATTAGTACTTTGAATCAGTGGCGGATTCAACACCAAAGTTCAGTACGGACGGACCAACTGTTGATCCGACAGGACAAGAAACCTTCGAATGTTCTCCATCCTTCTTCATAGTAATTCTTCCTGCTACTGCTATTGCTTTATCCCGCAAAGTTTCTGAGGAGTGGGTTGAGAAAACTGAAGGAAAAATTGATTACCAAATTCAGTACAGAGCCAAATCCTATAATATTACAATGCAACAACCACAAAATCACACTGGGACTCCAATCCAATAATCAAGAAAAAAAAAAACTAGTTCACGTTTAACAAATTTCAAAACTGTATCCATTTAATCCCAGAGTCGCCTCATGTTCATTCTTTCTGTCTTACTTGACTAGAAAAGTAGCTCTCGACCCTGCTCATGTGTTAATACATGAACATTACACCATATAAGTTTAATACTTAACAACGATGTTAAATGGTTTCAGAACCCAGTGGCTAGATATCAATTTCAACTTTATATTTTTCCTAAATAGATTCTTATAAAGCATAACAAATCAAGAAGCAAATTACACGATTGGTAATCAAATAACAAGTTCTTATAGATATATACAGAATTAAAAGGATATGAGTAAAACACACATGGTAGAAATCCCAATTCGCTAAAATCTGCATAAAATTCGACTAGCAAACTTGGGAACTTAGGCTACAATAACATTCCTAATTCACTCATTTATCACCAAATTTCATATAGCAACAAAAAAATTTCTGGATCAACAAAAAAAAAAATTGGATCAAAAAATTCTAATCAATTTTTATCAACACATAAGTAATACCCACTTATTCGTCACTTATTTAAATCGTTTGTAAACATTTTTCAAACTCAATAATCTGCATTTTCATGATATGGACAAAATGATTGATAGTCGAGTTCTAGTTGGCCATCGCATTAGGAGTTAATGTTGTTAAAGGATATATCTATTTTACAACATCATTTAACTTTGGTGATTAATTTGGTCTAAAAATACTTTAATGACCAATTTGAAATTTCGTTTGAACTTCAGTGGCCATTTGTGAAACTAACTCATTCACCCTCCGCATTTTCCGTCTGTTATGGACTTCCATTTCCAACTTTCAGAACCAGACCAACTCTCTCTCTCTCTCTCTCTCTCTCTCTCTCTCTCTAAAAGTAGGTAAATCAATAAGAATGGACGCATTGGACTCAGTTTTCGATCCATTGAGAGAATTCTCAAAGGACAGCATTCGTCTTGTCAAGAGATGCCACAAGCCAGATCGCAAAGGTATATTTCAGAAAATCTAGGGTTTCCAATTTCAGTTCTTTTCGTAAATCAGAGACCTATATTTATTTAGATTACTAATTCGCGATATAATTTCATCGAGAATTTATTTATTTATAATTTGGTACGGGCAGAATTCACCAAGGTGGCGACTCGTACGGCGATAGGTTTCGTGGTGATGGGATTCGTAGGATTCTTCGTCAAACTGATATTCATCCCTATTAACAACATCATCGTCGGATCTGGTTAAAGTCCTAGAGGTCGTTTGATACAAGTATAAATCTACTCTGTGCTTAATTTATAATTAATTTATCCGGCTTAGATTGAGTGTTATGTTAGTTTGGATTTAATCTGTTAACTTTATTTGTTCTGGTATCTATGTATGATAAAGTTTTTGAATTTTGTAGATTTTTTATGTACTTATTGCTAACTTATCTTGCCATCATATCTGCTGTCTTGTTTATGATAGTTGAATCATGATATGTAGGGAAAATGAGTCCTAGTTATACCGAGGTGTTGGATCTAACTGTGGAATTGTTAGAAATTCAATTGGTCAATTCGATGCTTACATAATTTATGCAGTCATTTATGGTTATAGTTTTCTCTATGACGAAATGCTTCCAAAACTCTGATGCATGAAGTTATCTTAACCAACATTAACCCTCTGCAAAACCCCTTAAACTTGAACTATTCATTTAATGTTTTTCATGATTAATCTATAAGCTGAATTCCTTTTTTTCTGAAAACTGGCCGACTCATTATTAACTCTGTTCATGTCTTATGGTGGGGAGGGAGAGGGCGGTTTTGGTTGCAAATGAGTTCGATAACTAGCTCTACTTATCTGACCTATTATTAACTCTGTTCATGTCTTACAAGGAAGCTTTTGTTTGGTTTGTGTACGGGGCGGTTTTGGTTGTTAATGAGTATCTGAACGGCAGGTTCCATCTAGTTATCGGAGGCAAACACCTCAAGTTATTTCTGTTTTTCTTGTCTTCTGTAGATTAATAGTTGATACATATTTCTCCTTCACTATGGGATATTGGGTTGAACTTTATCTGTAAGCTAAATTCAGTATATGATTTTTCACCCTTTTCTGCATATCTTGAAATGATCATTCCATTTAAATTGCAGGTTCTGAAGCAACTAGATACCGTGGAATGGAAGCACTGGAAAATTATAGTCGAAAGACTTACTATAGGAACCTTTTTTATTCCAATATAACAGTGAGAAAACACTTAAATTCCTTTTGTTTTGATTAGTGTATTATGTTGAACATATAATTTCAAATTGTTCTGCATCAGTTGATTTTTTACAATTTTCAATTGGTGAGATTGATTATTTCAAATTCATTATAAATCCTGGGCAACTTTCTCTGTGGCATGTGTTCCTCAATCATAAACTATCAAGTATGGAAAAGGAACTGATGATTTGAGTCAGGGTAAAATTACCTTCTTGGCACTAAATATTAAATTCATGATAACCCTTGGTGCTTCAGAATGCGAAATTTGTTCGATAAATAGGTTTTCGAGCCAGTTTACAATTGATGCATCTTTCTCCAATCATCTTAATCTCTTCCTATTAGGCATGGTTAAATTTTGCTTGATAAAGCTAACATCTGTCAGCATTGACCAGCTGGATTGTTGTCAGTGGATTCAGCCAGCAGAAGCAAGCACAAGCTGCGGCTGAGCAAGCAAGCCTTCTCTTCGTGCTCGTCTACGTTCACGTTGTAATCTGAAGGACTCTCTTCTTCTTGCTCTGTAACTGTTGGGATTTTCGGGCTGCTCCACACGTGAATAAACACTCACCTGTCAATTATTAACCAATTATCCATATGGTTGCACTAAGAAAATTGAGTAACGAGTTCATGTATATAAGAAATAAACCTTTTTCTTCCATCTATCAAAGAGAAAAGTGTGTGATCCTTGCCGAGACCCACATTCTTCCCTGGATGAAACTTCAAATGTGAAGGAGAGAGGAACGGAGAGAAGTTAATAGAGATAATTGTTGAAGGATGATGCCCAAAGAGATATCCGACAAGTAAAAGAGAAATGGCAAACAAGCCAAAAAAAAAATGAAGTAATATTATTTAACACCACTGATGTTGCAACACCAGTCTAAGGACACTAAGTGTCATTGAATGATAGATATAATTAAATGAATCCACATACTTTCACATTTAATTGAACACATCACATAATGTCACGTAGATTAGTGCTCTAGTTAGTATTATTCAAAAATCTATGGCCTTGACCCTGTGAACTTTTCCTCAAAACCTTACCAACTACCTAAACAACCCTCACCAAGTGATGAATCTTAGAAAAATGCAGAAAATTAGGAAGCTCTGATAGCTTTTGCTAACCAATTCTAAAATAATAATGGGAGCAAATAATACAACATTTATAGCATAAAGTTTTTATTATGAAGCTCTAATAGCTTTTGCTAACCAATACTAAAATACCAATTAACACAAAAAGGAAAGGTAAATACTAAAAGCCACATTTTCAAAATTCTACATACAGTCCTCACTAGATTGAGAAATAATCACATTCAATGGCTCCTTCCGGAGGAATTCTGATATCCTCGAGTACTGATCAGATCTTTTGATCATAGAGTACATGGAGCCTCACATGGTCTTTGAGATTAGATATAGACTGGGGATGCATTGTACCAAGAAATGCTAGTGGATAATTTGATCATATCTCTCAATTAAATTTTTGAGTCTAGCTTTTGAAAGGAGGTAGTACCTCCAAAATTAAATTTCCTCACATCTTCCTTGTGTCATGGAAGTAATAATTAGAAGTTAATTTTTGGCATCAAAAGTTTCTCCCCCTTCTCAAGTTGTTAACTTGAGGTAAGACTTGATATCCCCCTCGTACTCTTTTTAATTATTAGTGTACAGATTATATAAACCCCTACCAATGGTTGCATAGGAGCCTAAAAACTTCTGCTTAGACAGAGATGAACTTTGACCACAAAAAAGGACATCGGAGCTCAAGCACCAATAATACTACAACTGTTTACTTCGTGAAGACACTGCTGTTGGTTCTAGCGGAAACATACTTCCTGCAATTTGATCGCTGATGTCTCTTGGGAATACAAAAATAGAACTGTTTTACCTAGTCAATCGCACATTTATGGCTATACTTTTATTTCCTAGTCTACAAAAAACTCATGCAGAATCTATGCATAAATGTTTCGAGTAACAATTTCAATATGCTGGAGAAAGTTAAGTGGTACAGTGAAAGTCTATCCAAAAGTGTAAACTGACTACTTTAAATCTAGACCCATAAAATATCCCATCTACTTGTGCAACAGATATATTGTGAACAAGAAATACTTGTAGAAGAATCTAAAAAGAACATTTTTGTCGATAAAGTACCTCAATTTCCAAGAGGCAGGAACCATTCTTTTAGAAACCATCTGAAATATCAGTCTCACTAACCAACACAGCATCTAAAAAAGATATATTCTCTGTACTCAGCTCACAATGAAGCTATTAAACCTCCAAATTTACAATGACTTGAGTTCCACATGCAAATTTGAGTTTATTCGAGCAAAATGCAACCAAAATTTTCATTACGCCTCTACTCTATCTCAAAATCATAGTTTCACGCACATATCAATGATCAATCCACGTCCCTTATAATATATTACTATAAATTTTCAAATTAAATAATAAAAACAAAATTAAAAACTCCAAATTTATAGCTCTAATACTCACTGTTAAACGCAATAAATTACTCTTCAAATAAAAATTTGAGAAAGTTTAGGTTCAAACCTTGGTACCCCGCCGGCGAACAATAATGGCGCCAGGCTTGGCGATTTGGTAGCCGTAGATTTTAACTCCAAGCCTTTGGCCTAGCGAATCCCGACCGTTCTTAGTGCTTCCAGCTCCTTTCTTGTGTGCCGACTCAATCGTCAGCGGCGATTTCATCGGAAACGACACGAAAACATTCTGCGTGACATTAATCGAACCAAAATCTCCTCGCAAGAAAAATGAAGACGAACTAGAACCAATTGACAGTCCTTTGAACACTCCTACCAAATTGAAACTCATACTCGCGACCGCCATTACAATTACCCTGCAAATTGAAATTATGCAAGAAGCATTAGAATTTTGATGAATGTGTATGTCATTGGGCTATGGTCTAGTTTGTGAAGCTTACTCTCAGGTTTTTGTGAGATGGGAGAGTGAGGGTAAGAAGAAAATAGAAATACAAAAACGTATCTCCTTGGCTTGCCATGGAGTTGGTGAACCCGTCGTAGCAGATAATATCTCGAATAAAAAAAAAGGTAAATACTTTAAAACTAGGATTATTCTAAATGAACATAACCCTTTACACAAGGGTGTCGAGTGTCCATGAGTGTCGGGTGTCAGGACTTGGACACCGACACCCTTATGTAAAGGGTTATGTTCCTCTAGTATAACCTTAAAACTCTAGCGTATCAGAATTTTTTGAAGTTCATTGCCTAAATTAGTCCCAATTGCACCTCAAGACCTTAATTTTTTTTCCTTACTATTCAGTAAAGAAAGTGTCCTTACTTGATTATGTGTCCAAACTTTTAATTTTTGACGATTACTATTCGGTAAAGAACACATTACAATTATGTGTCCAAACTTTTTAAAAGGTGCAAACGAGTCAAAATTTGAAAAAATATCACCCCTAAGCCACCACTTTTGAAGCCAAAATCCACAGCCAACCACCGGACCTCCATACCATCGGAAAGCCCTTACTCCCCTCTACACATATCACCCAACAAATCAATCAAACAACAAATTATATGGGCAAAATCAATAGAAATTCTCCTCGGTCGAGTGGGAAGTTTTTTAGGTCAAATCCAAAATTGCTTCATTTGAGTGGTGAATTGCAACAATTGGCTCCCTACCTAGATTCGTTACACCTTGAATTGTATGCTGATTGGAGCAATTTGTTGATTGGAAATGTGGAGGTACATCAATTGAAAAGGGGTTGAAACGATTGGATTGTCTTCTCCGTTTATGAATGAACTATAATGTCCAGGCGAAATTGGGGAAGACTCATATGCTCATTGGTTGCCCCATGAAGAGTAGGAACTAGAGGTGGTGGTCCGCGATCATGGGTCCTACCACCAATGCCGAAAAAATCTCCTGAAAGCTGTATAGCGACTGTGTTCGAAGTTGCAGCATGTTGGGTTTGATTGTGTACATTAAAGGACGTTTGAGGACCATGGACATGGATGTAATGGTGTGTAAAATCAATTGGAATGTTGGGAATGGCTTGGGTATCGCCGGAATAGGTGGTGCTGACAGTTTTTGCATTCGCGAGTATGGTATTTTGGCTTGCAATTTCTATCAAATTTGTTGGCATAAAGATTGGATGTTGGGTGGTATGTGTAGAGGGGAGTGAGGGCTTTCCGATGGTACAGAGGTCCGGTGGTTGGCTGGGGATTTTTAGCTTCAAAGGTGGCGGCTTAGGAATGATGATTTTTTCAAATTTGGACTCGTTTGCACCTTTTAAAAAGTTTGGACACATAATTGCAATGTGCTCTTTATTTTTCTTTTATTTTTCTTTTGTTATACTTGATTAGGAGGGTAAAATGGTCAAAACATGGTGACAAGGAAGGGCATAAATGTCAAGAAATGAAAGGTAGAGACGATTTTCACAATACATGTCAAAGGTAGGGACGTTTTGTGCCAATTACCCATAATTAAACTATAAACCAAGAAAGGTTCATAATCTTTACACATTATAATATTTATCTCTTGAAATTTTTTTATAGCATTTTTATTCTCATATTAATTTAAATTGCTTCTCATTATCATTTCTTTCCAAAATTTTATTTAAGGTAAAGTAAAAATACTCATTTACCTATTATATTTTTAAATAAGAAAAAAATAAAGCAAAAAATATGATTTGAAAAATGCGTAGTTCAACCCTAACAACACTTAGAGAGGGGTGAATATGTGTAATATGCGGAAGTTAAAAAATTTAACGAATTAAAAAGCAATAAGTCACTTTTAATTCTTATCTAGATGATGAAATATTCAAGTCAATTTGTCCTAAATTGAATTACCGCAGTTTTATATTAAACAACAAATTGTAAAGCAATAAATCAAACACCGGAATGGTCACGGAGAAATCCAATTGGGAAAAAACTCCGGGCACCTTACCGTCAATCCACTATAAATGAATTTAACCAATCCTTAACTGTTATTGCCCAAACTCTCCATAGAATTTGTTATCTTGCAGTACTCTAAGCTTTGTGAATTCATTTATCTCCCGTGGATCACAAAGAACGACACGTTCTTTATAGATAGGAACTCCTGTCAACTTCTTCAATATTTAGAACTCTGACCAGATGTAGAATGAGTGATTTTTGGTATTCGGATTTTAGAATTTATGTTTTTCTCTCAGAAGATATCACACAAGAGGAAGGTTGAAAGATAATGTGGAATGATTCTATCACAAATGAAGTTCTCTCAATTGTTCAATCTTAGAAAAATCTTAAATGTGAGTT
>CAIGRB010052662.1:0-26328 GCA_903798255.1 Fraxinus quadrangulata | reverse complement strand
TAAAGTAGAGGGTGTTCTATTGATCAGATAGGCTGCAGTCAGAATGCATTCACTCCAGAACTGAATTGGAACTCTCGACTGGAAGAAAAGTGCTCTAGCAACATTGAGGAGATGCTGGTGTTTCCTCTCTACTACTGAATTTTGTTGTGGTGTCTCAACGCATGAAAACTGATGTATCACACCTCTATCATTAAACAATTCAGTAAAGCTCAACTCTGGGGCATTGTCAGACCTGAAGATTTTTATGTTTTTGTTGAACTGAGTAGAAACCATGTTAAAGAATTTAGGGATCATAATGCTAACATCAGACTTTTTCTTCAACATATAAATCCATGTGAATCGAGAGCAATCATCCACCAATGTGAGGAAATAATTGTAGCCATTATGAGATGAAACATGATAAGGACCCCACACATCACAGTGCACCAAGTCAAACGGAAACTGAGACATATGATTATGAGAATCAAAAGATAGACGTCTCTGTTTTGCAAGAGGACAAATATAACAAGGTTCAGCTTTATTCAACTTCGATACATCACAATTCAAATGGTATTTTAAAGCATCCAAACGTCTGAAAGATGGATGGCCAAGTCTACTATGCCATATGTGAGCTGAAATGGTATTTACATATGCTGTAGAAATAGAATTTAGATTGCCTCTATCTAAAACATAAAGTTCTTCAACTTTATCACCCTTGCCAATCATCTTCTTGGTGCTGTGTTCCTGAATGGTGAAGCAAGTAGGAGAAAAGCTGATTATGAGATTTGATTCAGAGGTGAGTGCACTGACAGATATCAAGTTAAACTTGAATTGAGGAACATATAGAGCATCCTTGAGTATAAGCTCAGAACTCAATCTTATATCACCATAGAAGTGCACAGGAATTTGATTATGATTAGGTAATGTAACTCTGGAATTTTGAATAGACTTCATGGAGAGGAAAGCATCAGCAGATGAGCAAATATGTCTTGTTGCACCGGAATCGATTATCCAATATTGGTTAGACGAAAAAACAGGATTCATTGAAATGGAGAAGCAGATACCTGTGGTGTAAGAAGTGGATGGATCATCAGTAGTTTTAGCAGAACTAGTCAGATGGTTGGTCAGCATGGACATGAGTTGCTGATATTGATTGGAGTTGAGATTTTGAACAAAATTCCCCATGTCACTTTGTGGTTCAGTACAGTTTGACACCTGATTTACCACAGCCTTGTTGCTGTTGTATACTGAACTATCTTTGTTCTTCAACTTATAACCAGGAGGGTAGCCATGAATTTTGTAGCATTTATCAACCGTATGCCCATGGAAGTTGCAATGAGTGCAGAAAGGTCGTTCTTTCTTCTGACCTTTGTAACCTCCACTATTGTGACTACTTCGAGGATCATTACTATAGTTCCCAACATTACTATAGTTTCCAGCATTACTATAGTTTCCAATACGTTTACCAGTGTCTGATTTAACAGCAAATGCCATGCCTCCAACTGGATCTGAACTGCTACCAACTTGATTAGAGATCTTCCTTTGATGCTCTTCTTGAGAGATTAAGGCAAACACTTTATTTATAGATGGCAATGGCTCCATGAGAAGTAATTGTCCACGAATTTGTGAGTAAGAGTCATTTAATCCCATAAGAAATGACATCGTATATTCCATTTGGTAATGAGAATTAAGCTCCTTCACTCCATCACAAGTGCATTGGCTACAAGTACACACCGGTCTGTAATTGCTTAATTCTTCCCAAATGGTTTTCAGTTTTGTAAAATATATGCTAACAGAACTATGATCTTGAGTTAACCCCATCAGTTCACGTCTCAGTTGGAAGATTCTAGGTTTGTTTTTCTGCTGAAAACGTTCCTTAAGATCAAGCCATATATCATGTGCGGATTCAACATATATGATACTGGCAGAAATTTCCTTAGAAACAGAATTTAAAATCCATGAAATAACCATATTGTTATTTCTTGTCCAAGAGCTAAACAGATCTGAGTCATTACCTTCAGGTTTCTCAATTGATCCATCTACAAACCCCAACTTATTTTTCACAGACAATGCGATCAGCATCGATCTGCTCCAGGAAGAATAATTGTCTCCGGTGAGTGACTGAGAAACCAGCATCAGTCCAGGACTATCTGAGTGATGAAGGTAATATGGATTCGAAGGATCATCTATGGCTGATTTACTTGAAGATGATCTTAATTCTACATCCATGTTTGCGAAGAGGAACAGAAGAAGGAAAACACTCAACGCCGAATGGAGTGATTGCCGTAGTAGATCAAGCAATTGCAGCAGAATATGCAATATGCTCTGATACCATATTGAAGTCAAAGGAAGAAGATGTGGAGGTCCATATATACCTCTTCAAATAGATCACCGTTAAGGAAGGCATTGTTTACATCAAGTTGCGCCAATTGCCATTTATTACTTGAAGCAAGTGCCAATAAAACCTTAACTGTAACAAGCTTTGCTACGGGTGAGAAAGTCTCATTGTAATCCAATCCTTCTTGTTGTGTATACCCTTTGGCAACTAAGCGTGCTTTATGCCTTTCAATAGTACCATCTGACCTGTGTTTGACTTTGTAAATCCACCTACAAGCAATGGAATGTTTGCCGGTGGGCAATGGAATCACTGACCAAGTGTTGTTTGATTCCATAGCATTTAATTCATCTGCCATAGCAGCTCTCCAATGTGGGAATTTCACAGCCTGATGATAATATTGGGGTTCAAATTGAGAGGATACATTTAAGATGAAATTTTTGTGACTAAGAGACAAGGATTCATATGACAGGTGTTTGGATATAGGATATGTGATTTTACATGGAGTTACGGACTTAGAATGTTTCTGACACAAGAGATTGCAATGGAATTCTCTCAGGTAGTGAGGAGGTTTTGGATTTCTAGATGATCTTCTTAGAGTATTATGTGTGATGATATCAGAATGATCAGGAATTGAAGAATTTTCTGGAATGGAATATGGTGGATCAGCATCTGAGGTTTCATCACTATGATTGGGGGACACAGGATTGGTCAGATCTGCAGCTGAGTTTTCATCATCATTATGAGGAGTATCTGAGATATCAATCTCTCTACTGTGATTCCTAGAGGGCACAGAATGAGTGATTGATGAATTATTAATGGAAGAACTTGGCAAGACAAGATCTGGGATAGGATCAATGAGTTGAATTGAAGAATAAACAGAATGAAATGGGAAGATCTCCTCATGAAACAGGACATTTCTGGATATGATTATCTGTTTGGACTTGATGTCATATAGTTTATAACCTTTAATTCCTAGTGGATAGCCAAGGAATACACACAATTTTGATCTTGGCTGGAATTTTGTTCTATGTGCATGAAGGGTGGATGCAAATGCCAAACATCCAAATACTCTGAAGTTAGAATAGTCTGTTGGATGTTTATGCAGAATTTCATAAGGGGTTTTGTGTTTGAGTAAAGTAGAGGGTGTTCTATTGATCAGATAGGCTGCAGTCAGAATGCATTCACTCCAGAACTGAATTGGAACTCTCGACTGGAAGAAAAGTGCTCTAGCAACATTGAGGAGATGCTGGTGTTTCCTCTCTACTACTGAATTTTGTTGTGGTGTCTCAACGCATGAAAACTGATGTATCACACCTCTATCATTAAACAATTCAGTAAAGCTCAACTCTGGGGCATTGTCAGACCTGAAGATTTTTATGTTTTTGTTGAACTGAGTAGAAACCATGTTAAAGAATTTAGGGATCATAATGCTAACATCAGACTTTTTCTTCAACATATAAATCCATGTGAATCGAGAGCAATCATCCACCAATGTGAGGAAATAATTGTAGCCATTATGAGATGAAACATGATAAGGACCCCACACATCACAGTGCACCAAGTCAAACGGAAACTGAGACATATGATTATGAGAATCAAAAGATAGACGTCTCTGTTTTGCAAGAGGACAAATATAACAAGGTTCAGCTTTATTCAACTTCGATACATCACAATTCAAATGGTATTTTAAAGCATCCAAACGTCTGAAAGATGGATGGCCAAGTCTACTATGCCATATGTGAGCTGAAATGGTATTTACATATGCTGTAGAAATAGAATTTAGATTGCCTCTATCTAAAACATAAAGTTCTTCAACCTTATCACCCTTGCCAATCATCTTCTTGGTGCTGTGTTCCTGAATGGTGAAGCAAGTAGGAGAAAAGCTGATTATGAGATTTGATTCAGAGGTGAGTGCACTGACAGATATCAAGTTAAACTTGAATTGAGGAACATATAGAGCATCCTTGAGTATAAGCTCAGAACTCAATCTTATATCACCATAGAAGTGCACAGGAATTTGATTATGATTAGGTAATGTAACTCTGGAATTTTGAATAGACTTCATGGAGAGGAAAGCATCAGCAGATGAGCAAATATGTCTTGTTGCACCGGAATCGATTATCCAATATTGGTTAGACGAAAAAACAGGATTCATTGAAATGGAGAAGCAGATACCTGTGGTGTAAGAAGTGGATGGATCATCAGTAGTTTTAGCAGAACTAGTCAGATGGTTGGTCAGCATGGACATGAGTTGCTGATATTGATTGGAGTTGAGATTTTGAACAAAATTCCCCATGTCACTTTGTGGTTCAGTACAGTTTGACACCTGATTTACCACAGCCTTGTTGCTGTTGTATACTGAACTGTCTTTGTTCTTCAACTTATAACCAGGAGGGTAGCCATGAATTTTGTAGCATTTATCAACCGTATGCCCATGGAAGTTGCAATGAGTGCAGAAAGGTCGTTCTTTCTTCTGACCTTTGTAACCTCCACTATTGTGACTACTTCGAGGATCATTACTATAGTTCCCAACATTACTATAGTTTCCAGCATTACTATAGTTTCCAATACGTTTACCAGTGTCTGATTTAACAGCAAATGCCATGCCTCCAACTGGATCTGAACTGCTACCAACTTGATTAGAGATCTTCCTTTGATGCTCTTCTTGAGAGATTAAGGCAAACACTTTATTTATAGATGGTAATGGCTCCATGAGAAGTAATTGTCCTAGCACTTGTGAATAAGAATCATTTAATCCCATAAGAAAGGACATCACGTATTCAATCTGATAATGTGACCCGAGATTCTTTACACCACCACAAGTGCATTTGCCACAAGAACATATCGACCTATAATTGTTTAATTCTTCTCATATAGTTTTCAGTTTTGTAAAGAATATGCTAACATAATTTTGATCTTGAGCTAAACTCATCAATTCACGTTTTAGCTGGAAGATTCTAGGTTTATTTTTCTGCTGGAAACATTCCTTAAGATCAAGCCATATTTCATGTGCTGATTCAACATTCATATTGCTGGCAGAAATTTCCTTAGAAACAGAATTCAATATCTATGAAATAACCATATTGTTATTTCTGGTCCAGGAGCTGGAGAGATGTGGATCAGTACCTTCAGGCTTTTCAATTGATCTATCGACAAAATCGAGCTTTTTTTTCACGGACAATGCGATAATTTTCTCCGGCGAGAGGCTGAGAAACCAGTACCAATCCTTGGCTATCAGAGTGATGAAGGTAATATGGATTCGAAGGTTCATCTAAGGCGGATTTACTAGAAGATGATCTCGATTCAGTATCCATGACAACGAAGAGGAAAAGAAAATAACACTCAACGTTTGAATTCAGAAAATGATTGTAGCAGATCAAGCAAATGCTCTGATACAATATCAATGTTTGCACAAAAGAAACAGTAGAGANGAGAGAGAGAGAGAGCTGATACTTTCTATTTAGTGTAAAATGATTAATTGATTGATACAATGCAATGCTAGCAATATAAATACACATGCTCACCAGAAATCAGTTAGAAGCATAACTAATTGACTGTGACAGCTATACACTAACCAACAGAATTAATGGAAGTTAACAGAATTAACAGAACTATGATCTAATACTTTTTACTAATATAATAATTGGAAATAATGTCCTGATGTTTCTGCTGCAGATTATCAAGCTTCTGAACCGGGAGTCTATACCGTTCACTGAGAATGAGAGTGGCAAGATACTTGCCATCCGGGTTGATGAGATTAATCCAGAGAAACTAAGTTTTGCTAAAAAATCTTAAATTTTCGAATTTGACAGGCTTGAGGATTGAAACATTTGAGGGTATTTACCAAGTTCGGCAATCCGGTGTTTTACTTGGAAATCAATCTGTTGCAAAATAATGAAAGAATTTGTTTTTCCGAATTTGTAATGACGTGGTAAAAGGGTTGCATAATCGCTTGTAACACATTATTTTTGCAAAATGAAATCAGAACTAAGCAGTTAGTAAAAATATATAAATTTTGCTGCATATGTGAGTAATGTACTTCGAACACTAATTTTGATAGTCAGTCATATGCTGGGTGATGAACCGTGTTGGTCACCCGTTACACGAGAATGATGAATTCAAATAGGCATTTGAGGTGTCCGGACTCCAACCATTCAATACAATATCTATTACGACCACTTTAATAATACACAATTCTTGCAATATAACCGCCTTGTCATCCCTAATTTGAGTCATCTGAGACATGATGGTCGTTTTGGTGCACATAATCTCTTGTACGGGGACAGATGTCCCTCTGGATGTATACATGGCCATGTGGACGTGTACAAATAGCAAAATTGTTCTCTTGTAATATGGATTGACTGTAGAAGGGGTGTTCTCGATTTTCTCAATCACTATTATTCGATTAGCATGTGGAAAATCATTTTACTTGTTACGCATAGGGTCTTCAATAAAAATAACGAGGTAAAAAGAGATTGATGTCTTATCTTTTTAGTCATGGAGGCAAGCACTATGTTGTAGCATGCTTCTTATGCCTAGGCCAATTAATACTCTTACCCTCGTTGGGTCTCACTCGTTGTGTGCCTAGGCCAATTAATACTCTTACCCTCGTTGGGTCTCACTCGTGAGCAAATCCAGCTACATATGGTTTAATTAGGGGTTGTCGTTCAATATGCAAAGCGATTTCGTGCTCTTATGCAGACATGCTTAGACCAATTGATCGATACGCGATTTCTCCCTCCATCCAGCTTAATCCTCTTACCCTTGTTGGGTCTTACTCCTCGATGACCCCCACCGGAATTGGCATTTGTGAGCAAATCTAGCTGCGTATGGTTTAATTAGGGGCTGTCATTCAATATGCAAAGCGATTACGTGCTCATGCATGCATTCCATCGAGGTGCCCGGATAACATAATTACCCGGAAAGACTTAAATTCAAGTTTTGGACAAAGCACAAATAAAAGTTTTTCCGATATAGTACGAAAGTATTATGTACAGAAGAAAAAACTCTTCCCAAAGGAATTAGATTTTTCACAATCTAGAAAAGCTACATAGTATCCGCTCTTTCTAAGACTGCTAGTAAGGGCAGTCCCACCATATGTACAGCTATACAGCGATTAATAAAAAACCTAAAATAGGATAAGGCACAAAATAAAGCAACAGAAGAGAAAGATGGACACCCTGTTAAGAGACTTGTCCACCTGCATTTCTTGTCTTCTCAACCGAGGGCTACCATTTGCCGTAATGGGGTAGGAATTTGGATAAGAAAACAAACTTGCCTCCGAACCCCCAAATATTCTAGCGAAAACCATTTCACCAAACATATGTATTGTTGGATTGAAAAAATTGGTTGTGGTTCCCCCGAAGCTAGATGGTGTCATTGAAGCATAATTATCAAAAGTGTGATGAAAAGACGGCTGCTGTGGCTGAAACGGATTGGGATGAAGTTGCTGATTTGAAGGGAGTAATGCGTTCATACCATGCGCCACTGGCCTGTGGGGTATGACGAGATCCAATTGGCATTTCTTGCCATCGGATTCAGCTGATGATGTGCCACGACCATAGAGGGGAACCAATGAAGAAGTTGTGATGTAAGCCTTACAAATTGGACATTTAGGTTTATCGTCTGATTCTAATGACGAGCTCTGAACCTGAAGCCACTTGTAAATGCAAGGCCAGCAATAAAGATGACCACAAAGGGTAACCACGGGATCATGTGCCGAGTCTAAACAAATGTTGCAATCAAAGCATCCATTTACATTTTCTGAAGCTGCTGCTGACACTGAATTGAAATTTTGTTTGTGTGAAACATCTCCCTCAGGTGATAAATGCATAGTAGGGGCACCAAAGTCGTGTTGAAACGCCATATAACTGCATAAGAAAGCGAGAGATTAAGTATTGTTGCTAATAAAAGGTTTGCTAGTGTAGGTATCTCAAGATCAATAGAAGTTAATGACACAATAGAGTCTTCGAAAGTTAACAACAAAACAATAAAGCCAAAAATTTCATATAGATTACGGCACTCCAGATAATCAAACAATCAAGACATGCCAATAACCAGACTGGGTCCATTGATTAAAATATTGCAAGGCTTCACTAACAGTTAAATTAAAGAGAATAATTATAATTAGATGGATCCAATCATGTCCCTACCCATTCGATATGAAAGAAAAAGAATAGGGACAAGATGATCAATCAACTTTGCATAAAATTGAAATACTCTTTTCCTCTGTCCCCCTCTTAAAGTTTTTCTCATCATTTTCACAAGATAAGGTTGCAATAATTTCAAACACTTGCATATGCTGTCTGCTTTTAATTGTAATGCTATTAACAATAAAAATTCAGAAACAAAGGTAGAAACCGAAAATCACTAGCTTTGATAAATTATCAACATCTTAAAAGAGTTACTTCTACAAACCGTGAAGTTCTCAATTTAGACCTTGGATCCATTCCCAGGATCTCAATTTTCTTATCTAATGAAAAGCGAAATATTGATATCTGTGACAGTAAAAGTTACACACATACAGTGTACCATGATTGCTTTAAGAGTTATAGCCTTCAGAATGTCAAAATGAAAAAAAATTATGGTAGAGGGGTTGAAATGATGTTTCAACTAACACGCGTGATATATATGCTATTCGATCAAGCCAAATTCTGGTTAAACTTTTTAAATTGACAATAATGATATGTTCTTGTTTGATAGTTTCAAAAGATGCCACAGTAGATAATTCTGATAATTATGCGTTTTCAACTTTTTACAGATCGATAGTTCCAATAGCAATGTCTGGAATAATTTCCATGACATACAATACGGTATTAAATTAAACCGAAGAAAACCCATTGGACCAGCAAAATTAATAAAATCAACTAATACACTTTAATCATTAACAACAAATAGGGCCCAAAGATGAGAATCAGCAAATATCTCAAGAGTGATTATCCCTCACCAAATGCAATTAAATATGATTTCATTAATATAACAAATGATGCGAAAAAATCAAAATTCACAACTTTTCCCCTTCTGATAGCAATCTTTGAATTTGATTGGCTTTTATCAGAACTTAAAAATTTATTCAATTTCTCTTTTGTAGTTAAAAAGATGTATTTTTGCTTATGAGATTAAATTAGACACCGCATGTATACAAATAAAAAGAAACAATGAACGGAGGAGTTTCCTGCATAGAAATTTCGATTTTGTTCCTAAATAGCAAAAACGAGAAATCTACACAAAATTAGTATACCCGAAATTTTGAAAACCAATACTTTGACAATTTTCCCCAAAATTAGCAATATTTGGTGCAATAAAATTCACTCAAACTAAACAAAGAGAAAAATGCAATATCAACGATCTAAAAACCAGGTAAAAAACATTGCAAGAGATATCAATTGCAAAAAAAGGGAAAAAAATCCCTATAATCCAACGCAATACGTAAAATAGTCCGAAAGTATAATGTATTTATGTAAACGAGAGAAACAGTTAAGGAACATACCCAGCTGAAAATCAATAAATACAATCCAGAGAGAATCAGATACAGAATTTGGTTGAGTTTTTTTTTAAGAGAGAGAGATAGGAGCAGGAAAAGAATGAACTAAACGAGGCGAAATTGAGGAAAACGAGATACGAATGAATTGATGAATTGAAAATGTATATAGGATTTAGAATCTGGGTTTTCGATTAGATTTATATAAAAGCAAAGCGCGTGATTTTGAGATTTCAGCAATGGCTGTTGACACGTGTGAAGGAGTGGGGTCCGGTTTGGGATATTACGCGCAGTAGAAGTGATGGCTCCTCCGCCAATCACTCACCGCCACATTTAATTTATAACGTTACAATTATTTTAACAATTACATTTCACCATGTTTCATATAAATTAAAATCAAATTTTTAAGTAAATTTTGATAAAGTTGATAAAATATGTAATTTAAATTAATTATTAATTATAATTTAAAATTTTAATTAAATTTTAATCCAAATCAAACTTGTCCGCACAAATTTGACGAGGCAAAACCAAGAAAAATAACCGTCTTATTACAGCACACAAAATTAATCCTCTGAAAAATGTGACTAGTATAGTACCCGACAGTTTATGCAGTCCGAGAATAATCAACTGCTTCTGGAAGCTTCTGGTCCCAGTCAATTAATTAATAATCTTTAAAAGGTATATGATGGATTAAAGTATTTTCTAATCATCATAAAATCAGTCTCCGTGGTTGTAATGAAAATGAACATTGTGTATAATCAGCTAGAAAAGATTTGTTTAATAATTAAATCAAAATTAACGATAAATTTTAACCATAAAGTTCACAATTTTTCACACATCATTTTTTTATTTACTTATCAAATTTACTAAATATTTGATTTTTATTTGAACCAAACAAAAACTTAGTGACGTGTTACTGTACTATGTTTTTTGTCCCACCAATCCATAATGGGCACACCAGTTGATGGTTAGTTCGAATTGTACAATAGAGTTGCTCATGTAACTCTACGGCAGAAATTTGGTTAGTTTGGCACATTTTTCATATAGCTTCCGATCGAGTTGGCTTGGTGGCCTCTATAATAGAATATCGAATGCTGTCCATGACACACCATGTGGTGTAACGAGACTATGGGACACATGTTTGATCCAGTCCACAAATACCTAATTGGCGGCTTCTGGAAGCTTATAACTCCAATTTTACGTGAAGAATAAACTTATGATTTTTAAAAGAGCATGCTATATGGGCTGAAATTGAAATCAGATATTGTGAGTTTTGGAATTCAATCAAAACCAAACACTAATTTTTACCACACATTCATAACTACTATTAATTCATTATCTACAATTTAATATTCTCTCCGTCCCATAAAAATAACTTGTTTTCCTTTTTTGTCTATTTCAAATCATAAATCACTTTTCATGTCGAGAGTATAATAGTTTTTTTTAGTTTTATAATATATCATTATTTAATGTATTTTACTATCAACAAATATATGAACTACCTCTGTCCAAACCATTACTACATAAACATATGTTTGTTTCTATTATTTTCACACAAATTAAGAAAATGTAATTAATATAGTTTGAAATATAATTTTTTTTTATATTTTCCCTAATATGCCCATACATAAAATAATTGTTTAAATATGATTAGTTTATATTTGTTGATAATAAGATACATGAATATATTAAAAAACTAAAAATTATTAATACTTTCAATAAGGAAAGTGAACTATAATTTGGGCCAGATAAAAAAGAAAATCAAGCTTATCTTTATGGAACGAAAGTAGTATTTAATACTAGGGAATGTTAGGAAAAAAATGTAAATAAAATTTATATTTTCAATTATATTAATTACATACTAAGAATATGTGTGGAAATGAAAGTAAATATATCTTTATAGGACGGATGGAGTATAAATTTCTCAAACAAATTGAATTCGTTTGGCTGAGCTTTTTGGGACCAAAGAATCATTTTTCTTTTATACGAGGTGGATCTGATCGTGTTTAGATGTGTCGTTATTTTATACAAATATTTACACAAGTATGATATAAATACGAATCGAGCTCAATAGAACCCATGTTTAATTTTCATTATTTTTAAAATACATTTTTCTCTCTTATCTTTTCAACCACATATTCTTCAAAAAAATAATATTACACACAAAATCAAAACTTTTTCTTATTTTTTAACCACACATTCTCTATCAATTTACTATTTTAAATTGCATTCTTACAATAAAATATGGCTCAAACATGTGCTTGTTCACTAAAACTTTACTAAGCCATGTTTGGCCCCTATTCTCTAAAACTAAATTTTCTCCAAATTCATTTTTAACAACCAATTTAATTCGACCCACGACTTTTATCAAATTTTCAATCATATATTTCAATAAAATTTTATAAAAATCTTCTAAAAATCTGATTTTTATCTAAACCAAATAGGGGCCAAGTGTAAAACAAAAAATACAAACAAACATGCAACTCAGACATCGTAGAGAAAATCATAGAAGCCAATTACTCAACAATGGAAATTTATTGAACTAAGATTATCTTAAAGAGAAGATGAAATACATTGTAATGGGTAATATACGAGTATGGCCGATGTACAAGAATATAAGTAACAAATAAAAGAGACAACGTAATTGCCAGGAAGCATGTTTAAGTACTTAACAATCTACAAGAACTTTTCTATGGAGGTTGTCAATGTTGATTCTGGAACAGCACCAACAATTGTATCTTTCTTCTCTCCATTCTTGAAAATCATAACAGTTGGAATGCTTCGAATCCCATACTTGGTTGCAATTGAAGGACTCTCATCTGTGTTAACCTTGTAGCAATTTAGCTTCCCAGCATATTGTTTTGCCAATTTATCTATGAGTGGGTGAATCATAAGGCAAGGCCCGCACCATGGTGCCCAAAATTCAACTAAAACAGGTGAACTACTCTCAAGTACAAGAGAATCCCATGCTGCGTCAGTAACTCCAGAAACTGCAGTTTTTCAAGGACCATGAAACCGGTATTATCACTCTTACCATTATTATAACTAAAGGTTTAACATGAGCTGAGTTGTTCCGGACTAGCACACTTTCATTCAATTTTACATATCATAGCCAAAACCACTTTATCTTATCACCATTGGTCGAAATGATGAATTGACTTGTTAATATAGCTCATAAAGCCTCATTATAGAAAATCAAGAGGAATATGTTCATAAGACAACAGCATTCGGACTCTGATTAGTGGGAAGACAAAAGAAGAATAAACGAATCAGTTAAAACAAAAGAGTAAATTAACTAAAAAGGTCAATGTTCATCGGGAAATCGACCTTATAACTGTTAAATGCCTTTAACTCTCATAATCTAGAAAAAAGGTAGAGAAAGCTACTTGATCAATTACAGAAAACTCTTAGACTCAGCTACAGTGGCTGTGGATCAAAGTACCAAAATGGTGGATTCCGGTTTTGGGGACAAAAGCATGATGGGTCTACGTTACTCTGAGAGAGTGGTGGTATGGACAAGCTTGGTGAGTTTGTTTTACTAGGAGAGTTCCAGTTTTGAAGACAAAAGCATGATAGATCAGATTGGGCCAGAGAATTAACTTATATTTCCTTGGAGGATGAGAGCATGTAGGCCTGAGTGAGCTGGCACCAAGGGGAATAATTGTTAGAGGACAAAATCGTGGATTTTGATGAAATTTTCTCGAGTATTCCATTTATTGGAGTTGGGTTCATTTGTCAACCAGTAGAAAACTCAACCGAAGTCGAGATCGCATGGGGTTAGAATTCACTTCTTTTTGCCCAATTGCCCAACTCAACCCCAGTCAAATTAGTTCATTTCTCTTTGGCCAACTCAACCCTCGATCTCAACTAGGGTAAAGTTCATTTCTTACAAAAACCAATTCCCACCTCGGACCCAACCAAGTGGACTAGGAGGTCGAGTTGAGAAATTTCTACCAAATTGTGCAACTCGATGCTAGTTGAGATTTCTTGACTAGGGTTAAGTTCATTTCTTAATTCTTAGAGGCCTACTACAGAATATTCCAACTCTACACCTCATCCAGAAGTTTTCATTCCCCACGAAAATTAGAGCAAGTCTTTAAACTCTGCTAGACAACTACCAATGATCAGAAAAGTTCGATAAAGCTAACATGTAGGGCCAGAGGTCAATATGAGGTCTCGACATGATAGTCATTGGATTGAGAAACAGATGGAAGGGGTAGAGGATTTCCTAATATACTAATAACAATTTAAACTGTGAGCGAACACGAATATCAGTATATCACTATTAATTCTTAGGTACATTGACATTTTCATTAATAATTAGTAGATTACTTTTATTGTATATAAATGGAATGTTAAAAACCGTTGTCAATTGAACTCCTACTCCAGTAAAAATTACAAAAATTGCTTCATGCGCTATGAAGTTTTCCCGTATAAATTTAATTGCTAATATTACGAAAAAACTATCTTCAACAGGTAAAGAAAGAAAAAGAAGAGAAGAATTTCAGACCTTTAAATGCTGTTTCCTGAGCTTCACAAACGATTTGACTTCCACGGCGAGCTATTTTAGAAGTAGAACTCAGAGACAAGCCGCATCGATTTTCCTGGATCTTGAGGCCTCTGAATTGAGAGAATCTGTTCGAGCTGCGGCGAGAAGAGGAGGCTCCTGTAACCGGAGTCAAGGAGGTAGACGGGACAGCTGAGGCGCGTGGGACAGTTAGGGTTTCCAACACACAAGCCATTGCAAATACCACAAACTATGAACTCGCTGCAGAAAGGAAATGAAAGTAAAGCCAATGATCGTTGTGTGTGTGTGTGCGGGTTTGTGGCAGAGTAGCGTTTGGGAATGGGATTTTTTATTGGAGATTAGTGGTTGATGGAGGAGGGAATGTTCAGCAAAAATAGTGGATCATGTGCTAGTGGTTTTAAAAAGGGCCAAAGTTATCCTGCTTGTGAAATTTTGGGCTTGTAGCGGTCCAGCCCAGGATCCAGCTAGAAAATTTCGGGCTAGCAGCGGTCCAGCCCATGGGCTTTCCCTATAGTGTGCTGGCTGGGCCCTGGCCAGTTGGATTCTTCTGTCATTTTAATAATATTTTTTAGAGGAAATTTGACTCGGTACTTTAAAAAGAAAAAGAAATTGATTAATACACTTAAATCAAATTAAAGTTTTAATAACAGTAATTATTACGTAATTCTACTTGTACATCAAGTGGTGTACCTAAGGGGTGTACCCCTTAGATAATCCCCGATATACCGCTAGCATCACCCAAAATATAAAACACTTGAAAGTCAGCAAAATCGTTCCAAAGACTAACGGTGGCACTTCCCATATGGTATTTTTCACTTCTTAAATTTTTTATTATTAAAAAGTTTTCGTTTGATGCTGTATTTTCTGCTACGATTATCAATTTTGAGCAATTTAAAATCTGTTAGAAAGCTTGCAATGTAGCCATGATAAATGTGTTATAGACGAAGTTTAAATGTCAAAAATTATTTTGTATGAATTATTGAATGCAAAATAAACAGTAAACCATTAACTTAATTTCTTGCGATATTTTTGACTTGTTATTATGAACTCATCGTTTATCGATTTTTTAATTCGAAATATGTATTTCAAAGTTTATCGTGAATACTTCAAAACGATAACAAAAATCTTACTGAACGAATGAATAAAATAGGCATGTAAATAGACCAAAACCGATAAAGCCAAAACAGAAATTAAAAGAAAAAATATATAATTTTTTCTCATTTCACATTCTCATTTTTGCAAAAAACCTTATTGAATTGATTCAAACAAATATGAATTGAATGCAAGATTAAAATAAGGTTTGAATTCGTATATTTAAATTTTCAAAAACACGCCTATGACTCTAATTAATTGCTCCACTAAGATACTGCGACATTTTCAGATAATATCACTTTTTCAAATTGTCACTTTTTCACATTTTTATTTTCGCAAATATCTTGGATGTATCAATTGAATTGATTAAAAAATACATGAATTGAATGCAATATTAAAATAAAGTTTGAATTCGTATATTTTAATTTTAAAAAACACACATGTACGTATATAATTAATTGCTTCAATGAGATAATGCGATTTTTTCAAATAAATGTGACTAAATATCACTTTTCACACTCTTATTTTCGCAACACCTTAGACACATCAATTGAATTGATTCAAATAAATATGAATCGAATGTAAGATTAAAAGAAGATTTCAATTAGTATATTTAAATTTCAAAAAACACACATGTATATATCTAATTAATTGCTCCAGTGAAAAGTCGCAGATTTTCATATGTATTAACATAAGATAAAGTTTGAATTCATATATTAAATTTTAAAAAATGCACACATATGCATCTAATTCATTGCTCCAATGAGATATTGTAACTTTTTTTTAGAGAAAAGTGACAAAATGCGACTTTTTCATAAAAAAGTGACAGAATTCACATTCTCATTAAGCAAACACTTTGCATGCATCAATGTAATTGATTCAAAATTTCTTTTTTATATGTATTAACATAAACATTCAAATTTTCACATTCTTATTGAGCAAACACCTATGCATCTAGTTAATTGTTTCGATAAGATACTGTGACTTTTTTTAGAAAAACAGAATGTCACTTTTTCATAGAAATGTGTCGAATTCACATTCTCGTTATGTCAAATACCTTGCACCATCAATGATTTAATTGATTCAAAGTTTTTTTTTCATATGTATTACCATAAAACAGAGCTTGAATTGGTATGTTCAAATTTTAAAAAATGCATGCGTATACATTTCTCCTTGTGTCAAACACCTTGCATGTATCAATGATTTAATTAATTCAAATTTTTCTTTTTCATATGTATTACCATAAAAACATGGCTTGAATTTGTATGTTCAAATTTCAAAAAATGTACACGTATGCATCTAGTTAATTGCTCAAGGGATATAATATAACTTTTTTTTTTTAGAAAGGTAACAGAATGTCACTTTTTTTTATAGAAAAGTGACAGAGTTTACATTCTCTTTTTGTTAAACATCTTGTATACATCAATGATTTAATTGATTCAAAACTAATTTTTCATATGTATTGACACGATCTATTTCCTCTAAGTTCAACAATGTTAATTTCAAACATATTTCCAATCACAATAACAAAATTGGCAAAAAGAAACCTCATAAATGTTAATTATGTAGCCGAAAATTGATAATTTTGGTTACTTTCATAATCTATGCAAATAGAATACTAAACAATCTTTAAATAACAAAATTGGGGAACTAATTGAACAAAGAGTCAAAAACATTAAAAAAAAAAAAAAATCCTGCAATTTAGTTTGTGTACTACATAAAGATTTTCTCGATCTTTTTTCAGAGCTTTCAATGTCGAAGTAGCCTTGAATTTTTTTCAAAGTTTTGAATATTGAACGAATTTGTGTAAGATTTCTTCTTTCTTTTTCCAATTTTCCCTTGATTTTTCCAATTTGAAGGTTGATTTTTGTGGTAGTCGTGATTTTTAAGTTTGAGTGTATTTTATACGTTCAAATATACCTAATTACCATTCAATTCAATTTTATCATTTTTTTTTCGAAATTACCTTAAAATGTAGGGTATTTGTGTAAGTACCTCTATTTTTTAATTATATCATGAATATGATGAGAATTTTTAGCGGTATACTCTAAAAATGTTTACAGATATCAAAACGTTATTGCAAACTCTATAGAATGGTTCGACTCTTGTTTTTGTATAGATTCGCTTAACTTTATAAGTAAAACTCGTAATAAAAAATCTCTTCAATTTAATTATTCTGAACGTTACTATCAAGTAAATATTTTTGTATTATTAAAATAAACCAATATTATAAAATTTCATATCCATATTCACCATCAAATTTGCCTAACAATAACCAATATTATAAAATTCATAGCCATATTCACCATTAAACTTGCCTAACTTATTAGGTTCGAATTTCAAAGAAGGATAAAATTAATATTGATCGGAAAAAATAAACAAAAAATACAAAATCAGACAGGTGGTCAACTCAATATCACATACCCTTGTTGTGCTATTTCCATGCGTTCCTCGTGAAGTCATCTCACAAAGCGACGGAATAATAATGAATAGAGGTTTCGTCTGTAGTACCAATTTTTGTATGAATTTTCTCCACCAATCACGTTTCAATAAATTGCATATTTTTCATGGAAAAAGATAAAATGGCTAGGGTCCAGGCCAGGGGGCGTAGCATTGCTCATTTTTCATTCACCCCAACTCTTTTCATCTCGACCTCTAAAATCTTAAATCGTTAAAATATAGATAAATTAGTTACACATAAATTTAATTAATAGGTTCCGTTTGATTGTAATAGTGGAATTCGAGTGGCAAGAAAATGAATTCTAGGAAATTGAATTGTCTAGAATTATTTTCCTGTGAATTGTTAATTAATTGTGTTTGATTAGTATAATTTTTCACTTGAAAATTATTGAAATTTTGGATCTTTCGGTATTCGTTTGACTTTATTTTACATGAAAATTGTCTATTAAAAAAATATAATTGTTACAATTGAGGATATAATTTATTTCCATTGCTTAAAAAAAAAAAAGGGTTAGAAAACCATTTTCTCACAAAAACGGTGAAAAAACCAATTCAAGGAAAATAAGGAAAAATGGGTCACGTGGGGAATAGGGTGGAAAACCAATTTCAAGAAAATTTATTTCTATCAAACAATGTAAAAGATGGAAGATGGAAAATGATTTCGAAATTCCAAGGAAAATTGGGGATATCAAACATGGCCTTATTGTTGAAACTTGAAAGAATTGAATAAAGATAACGTCAAGTCATCACGTACCTTATTCTTTGGACAATGCCATACATATTATAATGGTTAGAACAAGAAGTCGTGATCATACAAGGGTGAACTTACACTAATATTATATTTTCAGTTCAGACTGCGTGAGATTAGAATCGTTAGTAATTATTAGTCAATCATATGATCATGATCGCTTTCAAATCTTATACATACTCGTGACACTATAGGAGTTGGTTATACCCAATATCGCGTATTTTATGAATAAAGCTTTTGTACAATTCATAAATGACAATGAGGATGACATTGTGTATATATTCAAAAATGAATAAGCGGGAAAGTGTGTTTTATTTTAAAATTGGTCACTCAAGCTTCAACATGTGGCGCATTATCAATTTTGATGTCAAAAAAATTGTACTCGTGGTATGATTGCATATTTTATAGTTAGTCAAAATTCAAACTTGAAGCCTCCTCCTCCAACAACTCCACTTTACTCTCTCTCTCTCTCTCTCTCTCTCTCTCTCTCTACATACATATATTAATATATATGCAAAAAGTCAAAAGCACAGAGGACTTGTGTGTTCACATTCTTAAAATTCCAGTCAAAACTCGAAAGTTTGAGTTTCCTTCTCAACAACCTCTTTTGTTTCTTCCACTGTGCATGATCATTAATGGAGGTCACACATTGCAAAGAGAAGCAAAAGCAGGTTCTGCAATTGCCGCCGCCGCCGCCGTATAGACGAAGAACCACCGTATTCGCCGGCAAGTCTCGAGAAGAAGTGAAGCTAGCTGCAATTGCAATCAGCCTCAACGTACGGCTGAGATCAGCCGAGATGCCATTCACCATGCAAGAACGTGCCGTCCGCCACGCTAGATCTCTCCTCGGCTCCACCACCCAAAGCCGTCCTAAGCCCACCCCTCTCGCCCTTTCCCTCAAAAAGGTATTAATTCCACCACTCTCTCTCTCTCTCTCTATTTATATATATTTATGTAAGTTTATTTTTTTATTGATCGATGATGATGGGTAATTGATTAGGAGTTTGACTCAGTGTATGGGCCGGCGTGGCATTGTGTGGTGGGGAAGAGTTTTGGATCGTTCGTTACATATTCGCCAGGTGGTTTCGTGTATTTCTCCATTGATGATTCTCTGTCATTTCTTCTTTTCAAAACGGAGGTTCATTTGGTCAAGGAACCATCATCCACTTGATCAATTCACTGTTATGTTTTCACTTTTCATCATTTTCTAGATTTCTTGTCATGTGTTGTTAATTTAAACCAAAATCTGAGTTTTTATTCTCTTTGGACTGTAGAAGAAAGAAATGAACATGAAACTGCATGCTTTCTTTAGGAGGTTGATTTTATTTTTCTTGATTATAGTGAATTGGTAAATCATCTCACACAATACCTTACGCTAGATCTCGTTTGGAGTGCAATCAACTCAATCACGAGTATGTTTGGCCGAACTTTTTTAAGATTACGAGGTGATCGAATATAATTTTTATGGATGCATATTGTAGAATTCACAATTTTTATTTACGCGTACATCACGCGTGACTAAGATAACAGTAGCAATAAAAGCACGCGGACGTACCACTTTTACTCCCATTTTGTGAATATTTGGGCAAGAACCAAAGCTCACATTACATCGAAAAACTAAATTATTTAAGTATATAGATGCATTAGGAACAAAGACTAAAATTCGAACTAAACTTGGAATGCATCACATTCAGCCACATCATATTTAGGGATTGGAATTTCGAGACATGTTACACAAGTGATTTTATGATACCAATCTTTTACTAGATGTCTCGGTCGCTAGTTATTCTAATATTAATTGTCTTGACTATATTGACGAGATCAATTCACTCTGGTTCACATTTGGAGTGGTAAAAGAGTTGGGAGGAGTGGAAAGTTTGTAAAGAGGAGAAGGAAGGGGTTTTTGTTGGTTCCTTTTTGTGTTGTAGAGAACAAATCAGCGGCCTGCAAAAAGCGTGTGAAAAATTTGAATGAACCGGCAGAGATGCTTCTTATATTTAGAGACTGTGACATCATAATCTGCCCGATTGACAAAATGTTTGGTCCAAGTATTGTACTACACGCAACGAGCCATTATTTATATTCCGGGTACGGGTTGGGTGTTTAAAGTTATGGGCCATGTCAGGTTTTGGTTCACTTCCCCATAAATTGATTTCTTCTCAATTTGATTCATCATATTCTTTGTAGAACTATTTTTTAAGTTCCAATTTTTATCTTGTTTGATAGTTAAATTTTTTTAGCAAAATATTTTCCACCAACACCCCCCCCTCCCCCCCACGTGACCCCTTTTCCATGTTTTCATTGAATTTGTTTTCCCACCACTTTGGCGGAAAATGATTTTTCAAGTATTTTTTTTTTCAATGGAAACAAATTATATTCCCAATTGTAAAAAAAAAAAAAAAAGTCCCCTTTAATAAATAATTTTCATGGAAAAAAAAGTCAAACGAACACCAAAAGATCCAAAATTTCAATATTTTTCAGGTGAAAAATTATATTAATCAAACACAATTTCTCACAATGTTCCAATTCCATGGTTTTGAAGAGAATCAATTCCCACCAATTTGGTGGGATTTGGTTTTCCATGCTACTTTTTTTTTGCAACAAATTATATCCCTTTAATGGACAATTTTCATGAAAAACAAAGTCAAACATATACCAAAAGATCCAAAATTTTAACTTTTTTAGGTGAAAAATTATACCAATTAAACATAATTAATTGACAATTTTCAGGAAAATAATTATAGACAATTCAATTCCCTATAATTCATTTATTTTCACTCAAATTTCACTCTTACAATCAAACGGACCCTTAGTAATTTACAACATTTTTGTCATTAATTGAACAGGAAAATTGCAGCAACAATCACTAAGATTTTTATTTTTTACAAATTTTACCATAACCTTCATTTTATGCCAGTGCAGGTCCCTAACATTTCATAAATATGCAGTTGGAGTCCAAATGGATGGAAAATACCAATTTGACCGTTAGTTGAACAATAAAGTAATTTGATTAATTTTGACCTAATTAAAATGAGCAAAATGGTAAGTTCAAAATTATCGAATTAAATTTTTTTTTAAAAAAAAATCCAAAGGAAAAAATGGCTTCTTCTTCACCCCTAGCACATCCTCCACAGCTGAAAATCAGCCACCAACACTGGTGAGCACCACCACCGATTATATACTTCCTCAACACATATTCACGCCCACCCTCAAACCCCACCCAAAACCAAACTGTAGCCACCAAATCTACAACCACTACCACTTCCGCTAATATTTTTTCCACTGCCAAATAAAACCCACATAAAAAATCAAATTCAACAAATCTGTAGAAATCAACCTCCGTCGCCGACACCACCACCAAAACTGTCGGATCTACACATCACCGAAACGCCCTCATTCTCCTCTACACATCCCACCCAACTACTAGAAATCAAATTGAAAGAATCGTCGTGCGGAGTTACCCCAGATTCACTCCCGTCGCCTCAGTTCGCCACATCGGGCTTTATATTGAGGAATGGAGGGAATATGGGCTAGGTTCGGACGGTCCTCATCTAGGTACGACCCCACCAGTGATATCGTCAACACATGGCTAGTCTGTAAGTCGAAGAAAAGTGGGTCACTGTGCCGTCTTCAAATTCCAACCAAACGGCAACAAACGACATCGTTAATTGCAGTAGTGGCACCTCCCACCTCTTGTTCTACAAGTGGACCCCCGATTACTAACAGCCAAAAGAAAGACAATAACGCTACTAGCAGTTGCGATAATAGTAACGACAATGATGAATTTGATTTCTAGGTTTGATAGAGAAAAATTTGATTTCTGGTTTCATGTTGAACGTTGTGGGCGTGTGGTGGTGGGTGGGAGTTGTGGTGACAGTGGCGACGATTTTCGGTAGGTCTCGTTGGAGAAGAAGAGACCTTATCAAATTTTGATTTGGGGGAGTGGAGTGGAGTGAGTTTATATTTTTTTTTTTTATTTTTGGATTTTATGAGGAAAATGTAAAGTACTATTTGCCCCTTTAATTAGGTCAAAATTAATCATATTTTGACTTTCTTGGTCAACTAACGGTCAAATTGATATTTTCCATCCATTTGGACTCCAACTGCATATTTGTGAAAGGTTAGGAACCTTCGCTGGCATAAAATGAAGGTTATGATAAAATCTGCATAAATTGAAAAGGTTAAGAACCACTGCTGTAATTTTCCTTTAATTGAATTGATTAATGTTTAGTGGGCCTCGTTCAATGGCATGCCGGCGTATAAAGCACTTGTTTGAAAGAGCTAAATTTTTTTTTTTTTTTGATAAAACTAGTAAGACGTACGTGCAAGGTACGTGACAATGTATAGTTAACTATGTAATAGCATAGATATAAAAATGTATAAATTTTCACAAAATGAACAACTGCAAAAATTTATAATGTACAACAATGAGAGGTATGCACACAAGTAGATATTTAATCAGGAAATGAAAATATATGCAATTCACATACACGCATTGCCATACAATGAAAGGCAAACAATGACTCTTTTCCCCTATTGGTAAATCTACATGCCTCCAATGTCGTATTGACAATCGAATGATCATAAAGCTTAATTTCTTTCGGGCAACAACTCCTTCGCTAGATATCCTCAAGGAGATATATGCATGTTTCTATACTTTATATTAAATATAAACTGAAAAGAAGAAACTATACTGATTATCTACTTACAGGAAAATACTTGGCAAAAGCCCTCGATATTCCAAAAAATGGATAAAGTTCTTTTTTTCCAGCATTATATGAAGATAAAATATATAATAAGCAAGAATTTTACTATCTAAGATGCTATTATATAATGAATTTCATAACTGTTGTAAATCACCGGTCCATATGTCGTCGCTCAGTAAGGTACTATACGAGGATTTTCAACTAATAGCTTGTTATGAGCATGTTGTAAAGTTGGATTAGCCCTTCTTCCAACAACTTTGAGTCAAAGATCGGGCTAATGTGAAATTTCATAATTAATAACCTATTGATTATGTGAAAATAATATTATTTTGCTGAACATGCGAAATAGATCGCAGAGCCTACTTTTAAAATGAATCAATTTATGGAATAGTTCAAGAACTGCGATATAATAGTAATCAGTATACAATATTGATGGGCTAGAATATCTCCCTTTGAAATGGAAAATGATCACAAAAACTTACTATATTGATCACTTTAAACTTCATTTTTTCACATTTGACTTTAGTTTCTTTAAAAAGTGCCTAATACAACAACAAAAAAAAAAAGGTTAGTTTACTGAGAATATAGTCAAAATAAGGTGCTTGTAGATGTTGAGTTATGCAAGTGGAAATGAATTTACTTCAGCACCAAATCATATATTGCTCTCTAAAGGGTATCTTATTTGTCTCCTTGATTAATAATTATTACTCAGAACATTTAAAAGCCTTTTTGGCCAAAGAGAAAAGAATTTTAGTATGCTAATTGGTGTAAATAATCATCTTTTACTTGAAAACATCAACAGGGAAGCCATGCGGGCTTTTGATATATGCTAGTAATTTCAAAGTGAATAGATGTAACGAACACATGACAATGTAAATGAAAATAGACCATGAAAGTCTCTAAAGAGTTACAATCAATTCTAGCAGGGGACAAAATTTGAAACGACGTTAAATTTTCCATCAATGGTTGAACCATCATTCATGAATACAGGCTTTAGCTTTGCCAGATCAGCAATCAGTTCAACAATTTCTCTAGTTTTTGAATAAAAGAAATCATTAAAATTAGTATCCAGCTATGAATCTTTCTTTAAGTTAGCAAAACCAACCAAAACTAATGTTTCAGTACATAAGTAAACTGCAATTGTTCTTTGACATCAAAGAATCACTTACCAACATAGTCGATATTTTGAATAAAAGTACGAACTTGCGATTCAATAAAATTTAGTGAACAGCTTATCCCCTCTAACTCATTGCAATAATAAGCAAAGTGAAAAAAATCAATTATTTACCACAATATATATTAGCAATAGTAACAACAATGTGCTTATTATGAATAACCAAAAAAATTAACTAACATGAAATAATCAATTTTATAACTAACATGAAGGAATTGTCACAAAAAAACAATATTCAGGTAAATAGAGGCCCAATTAAACAGGAAATAATGCTTTATGCACAAAGAAGAAAATTTGTATAATTTTTCAAGGCAAGAGTCAAGTAAAAAAATATGGAAGAAGTTATTCAATACCTTTAAAGCAATTTCAACAACATGAAAATGGCTGGTAGCAAGTTGAACATCTCAAATTTAGCAACACAATTTTGATTTAAAAAATATTAAAACAACTTGTAGAGATACTCTTTTCCTTTCTATAGAACAAAACTTTATTAAGAATGTTGGAGGTTGTCATAAAAGGGGTTTAATGATGCTGTTTAGTAGAAAATACGAGAGGAAATGAGCTTTTATGACCATATTTTTTTAGAATGTGAAATAACAGAAATGATGGAATCTTCTTCTTCTACTTCTTTTCTTTCTGAAGCTTGTATATGCAAGGAAGCGTTAGGTGATAAACCAATGGGTTGAAAAATCGCTAGTCGTATGCAACCCCTTTGAACTTAATTTATATAGGAAACATTTGTCTATGATCAAACATCTGCAAGTAATCTGGAGAAAAGTAGTCCACCTCAATACGTTAATCCATTTACGAATGAAGGAAATTGGTAATTTATAAGAACTAAAGACGTACTATAGATGCATTTAATAGCCTCACGAGCTGAGTAAGTTAATCATCCTCACAACAACCAAATTAGTCCATGTTTTTTGTTCTCACAAAAAAGGCCATTAGAAGCTAATGAGAAATAGAGTTGGCTCCATGGAATATTAGCAGCAACAGATTAAGCAAAAAAATATTAAGAAAACTAGAAAGATATAGCCAGAACTGAATAGTCCTAATAAAAAAAGAAACAAATGGAGAAGTAAAATAAAGTCAACATAAAAAAGTTCAATCCAATCATCCACATCCGAAATATTGCACATACTATGAAATCAATACGCGAGATATCGATTATTCTAAGAAAGAAAAGAATAATCTTATGATAGAGATTAAACTATTCTTACCTTTAGATGATGTTAATCATGGATGGAAATTTTTGGAATCCAAGTATTAGCATATAAATTGAAGTAAACACCCAGTCTCACATCAAAATAAACCAAAACAAAAAAGAATAAAATATTACACTTTTTTTCAGGTTAATTTACAAATACACAAATTTATAGCTCTCGTTCTTAAGCCTATAAATCGTATAAAGGCGAAAATGCTAAACATAATTTAGGACGAGTAAATGACAAAGCTCTTTTTAAGTTTTTACATTGATTTCTACATATTTTTCAGTCTTTTACCACCTTTTGTTGAGAGTAACTTTTCAACTTTGATCCCGCAGAAAGTCCTGATGTCAAGGAGGTCACTCTTGGGGCTGGCGCTAAGGCATTTCACTCATCCCAGATTCCCAGGTGGGTGTTGGAGGAATGAAAAGTGTTATATTTATCATTCATATATTAACTATTACAATGGATTGCCTTATATAGAACTACTGAAGAATATTCAATGGAATGCAATATTGTTACAAAGAAAATATTTGCAGCAGTGTATCTTTGTGCTGAGAATGATGGAGCAGAATTATGTAGCTGCATTGTGGTCCTGTGCATTGTGGTCCTGAGGCA
>CAIGRB010052651.1:5162-17111 GCA_903798255.1 Fraxinus quadrangulata | reverse complement strand
TATATATATATATATATAGTCATATCAATGAAACGAGCCGAGCCGTGAGCCGAAACTCGAAGCTCGGGCTTGGCTCAAGCTTTTTGGGCCTGAGCCGAGCCCGCTCGAGGTTTGTTTTCCCTTCTCAAATTTACAATTTTTCCCCAAGCAGCTAAAATAGCCACAATTAAATGTAATAAACTCCCATTATTAAAAAACACATAACTTGTAACAAATTTATATTGGAAAAATTCAAATGCAAATATGGAATTGATGCTTTTAATGCCCATAGCAAATAGAATTAATCTACTGCTTTTCAAAACGCAATTCAATAATCTACCAAGAAAATGGAGGCACCATCACAAATTGAGACATCAAATTAAAATTACCACCTTGGTTTGAGTGTTGTATAGGGAACACGCAAGGGCAATAGAACAAAGGAATAAGAATAGGAAATTTATTGCTATTAGAATAAGAATTCATAGCTGACAACACCTTCTCCATGTATATTGTAATATCACGCATAGAGACTCCCTCAATCTTTTCTACAGTCTCGAAAACACCAATCCTGGCCAATTTATTGCTATTATGCAGGCAACTACAGCTGCCAGCCTACATGCTGCCGTAGCTGCTTGCTTTTATTAAAAAAGATTTTATGGAGTAGCTTGTACGGGTTGGCCCGAGCTGGGCACGATGTGGGCTTTTTTGAGGCCGAGCCCGAGCCAATGAGCTTTTTGGTCATCCCTATATATAAGTGTGCGAGCGCGCATGAGTGTATGCTTGTCAATAGTTAAAATATTCATTATAATATCAATAATTTAAGTAGGGACTATTGAAAACTTGCAATTTATAAAATGCAATATTGATAAAAACTTAAATAGAATGTTAGTTTGACTCTTCAAATGTAGAGAGTTAAATATGTTACGTCTAATGTTGTAATTTACATGTTTGTGAACAAAATGGTCTTAATTGAACACTTGTAAAAAGTTAGGGACTTTGATGTAATTTAGCATAGATGAGTTAGGTTAGGGTTAGAAGCTGAAAACAAGGAAAACGCGACGCATGAATTTGCTAGCTGCTCGCCTGACTTACGCTCGAGCTCAATAAGCAGAAGAGTGGTCGCCCGCCTTTCGCCTCGCTGTCACTCGAGTGACAGCATTCTCGCTCGAGCGAAAGGCTCCCTCGCTCGAGTGACGTATTTATACGGTCAGATCTAATTCATGATTTTGAAGAGTTTTACACAACCCATAACACCTAAACGTCCACAACTACATATTTCCTTAACATTTTAAGGAAGAGATTCAAGAGCAGGAAGAAGAAAAGGAATAGGTGATACCTGGGTATCCACTTGGAAGAGACGTGTACAAAAGATCGTAAAATTGAGACAGCATATCTTGGTAGAAGATTGTGAGTCTGTAAGTACAGTAGATCTTGGAAGCTACATGAGGTAGATTAGGAGGTCTAGTGGGGTTGAATAGACAGTATCTACAGTAGCAAATCGTAAGGCTGAAATGAGCAGCAGATTTTAAAGTTGCAGGATTTACAACAGCTAGTGGAACTAGTTTAGAATTGAATTGTAACCCACATTGTCTATAGTGGAGGTAACTGGTTTGGTCCCAGAGTTTTTACTCAATTGATTTTTTCGTCATCAAACTTTGTGTTATTTATTGCTTTCCAAATACTACAACTGCGGTAATTCAACTTAGAGAAATTTGATTGTATGCTTAACTATCTAGAAACTAATTAAAAGTAACTTGTTGCTTTAATTAGCGTAATTCCACACGTAAGGTCGAACAACGTATAATCTATATCAATCTAACGGCATCTAGCAAACTCACAAGTGGTATCAGAGCTTAATTTCGTATCCTAACCTTACTATCTAGATGAGTACTTCATTGACAGTCCCACCCTATTTTGATAGTATTAATTATGCGTATTGAAAAGTGAGGACGTGAGCATCTTTAAAATCCATGGATGAACGGATATGGCTTAGTGTTGTCAAAGGTTGGAGTCTCCCTAGTACCAAAATAGATAATGTTGTCACTCCCACCCTCATAGAAAACTAGTCTAAGGCTAACTTAGATGAATGCACATGGAATAGTAAAGTCTTGCATGTCCTTTTCATGGTTGTTTCCCTCGAGGAGTTTAGGCAAGTGTCCACATGTGAGGTCGCAAAAGAAGTTTGGAATATCTTAGAAAACCACTCATGAAGGAACTCAGACGGTCAAAAACTCTAAGTTGCAGATGCTGACAACTAGGTTTCAGGAGATTAGAATAAGAGAAGATGAGACGTTTGATGTCTTCTCTACGAGCCTAAATGACATAGTGAACTCTAGCTTCAACCTATGAGAGAAAATCCTCAAGCCTAAGATAGTGCGTAAAATTCTTAGATCTTTACCCTAACGTTTCAGGCCTAAAATCACGGCGATTAAAGAAAGTAAGGACAAAGATTTCATTAAGGTAGAGAAGTTAGTTGGATCCTTCCAGACGTTTGAGCTAACCTTAGATAAACACGTTAAAGATAAAATGTTAATTGAGTACCTTGTTTTCCAGTCGATTGTCCTGCAATAATACCTATAGCTTCTCCTAATTCAACCAGGTCGAGAGAAACACCCGGACTGAATCTTTCGATTCTGATTCACCGGATGATGAGGAGTTAGTTTACCTGGCTAAAACATTTTCAAAAAATGTTTAGAAAGAAAATAATCCTAAAAAGAGACACAAAGGTAGCCCCAGTGAATCTAGAAGAAAATCTAAATTTGTGATGTGCCATAATTGTCAAGGTTTCGGCCATGTTAGGAGTGAGTGCTTTAGCAGTAGGAGAAATTTTGATAAGGTCATGAATGATACTCTTACTGATGACGAGTCAGCTTTGACAATCAGAGTAAGAAATCCACTTTTGAGGAAAGAAAGAACTATAATGCCTTTACTGCTAGAATTAGAAATGAATCTGATAAAGGGAGTGAGAAGGTTGTGAACATAAGTAGTAGTAAGGATTCTGATGAAGAGTCTATGAGTGAGCAAGATATCTAAAAGGTTTATGATAAGATGTATGATGAGAGTTTTAAGATTCTTACTAAAAACAAAGCTTTGAGTGCGAAGAATAAGAAACTTGAATTGAAAAATGAGAAGTTACTAGCGTACATTAAGAAATCTACATCGATCCAGAATAAAGTGAAATCCATGAATGAAACTTTAGAGACTCAAGTTAAGAACCTCACCAGTGAGCTTGAGAAGTTCTCTAGGAGAGTCAGGAGTTGATCACTGAGAAAGAAACCTTAGAAATTCAGGTTAAGAATCTTCTGAGCAATCTAGAATATTCTAAGTCTCAACTGCTTGTCTTCTCTAGTGGTTCTGAAAATTTATATAACATTTTAGGAATGAGCAAGCCGGCTGGAAATAAGGAGCGCCTAGATTTTTAAGGAAAATAGTACTAGTACTTCTAAGACCACGTTTGTCCCTGCCACTGACTAGCTGACAGACTAGCCCAAATATGTGCCTAACCTAAATCTTAAGGATAAGAGATTTGTTAGACAGGGGCCTACTAGACAGCGTAGGACCCGTCGACCTAGAAATAGATGTCAGCTTCCACATAACATTGGTCCTAGATTTGTCTTGACCTGCTTTCACGGCGGTGACTTAGGAAACATATGCCCTATATGTCATCAATTCCTAAATAGACAAAGAATCAAGAGTTTTTATAGAAATGGAAATCAGGAGTTTGTTGGTCAGATTGAATTCCTTACTAATCAAGTGAGTCGTTTGACCAAGTTGGTGACACAATTGTTTGGGAATCGTTCTCGTACTAGGCAAGTCTGGGTGAAAAATGGTGATCTTAAAAACATTGATATGGATCACAGTACTCTTAAAGGTAAGAACACTCATATACCTAACTGATTAGGTATTTTTGGTGCATGCGTGTGCTTAATTGTTATGTATTTTTGACTTTTGCATGCATCACATTTATTCTTTTTTTTTTAGTTTCATGCATGTGTATTTTAGTCATGTTTGTACTGGCATATGCACGTTTTGTTTTGGTTTGTGTGTTTGATTTTTGTTTTATTTCGTGTATGGTACATTCATTTTTTTAAAAAGAAAAACAAATAAATTTTTAAAAATGGAAAAATTAAAAAATTAAAAAAAAGAATGATAACTATATTGCAGCATAATATATGACATTCTTAAACTTGCATGTTGTGGTCATGTATGGACATAATTGATAAGTTGTAGCATAATTTCCATTACTTGCTTTGGTTGATATGAAATAATTTGTATAGGTGTCTTCATGTACCATCTGCACTGCACATACTATGATATTGTAAATGAGACTTAACTGTATGTGTGAGATTTGTGATGACAGTCACTTCTTAGTAAGTTGACTTTGAACATGAATTGACCACTTATAGTAGACCTAAGCCTAAGTATATCCCCTAAAAAGTTCAATATCTTAATTTTTTTCTTCGATGCTATTTGACTCGAGTAATTAAGCATGCGGGGTGTCTCAAAACCTGGTGTCTATGGTCAACTAAGTTGGATTAACTGGCCTAAAACTCGTGATAAGGGTCATCTTAGTTGTTCAATTGAGAATGACTTACACTTAAGATGTGAAAAATATGATGAGTTTGAAATATGTGAAAAATTATATATGCTCAAATTTAAAAAAAAAAAAAAATTTGATATATGCAACAAAAAAAAAAAAGATCATTAATTTATAGGTCCTACTGCGTTTTATGGTTTGACTTTCATTAGTATGAGAATACACTTATTGGTAGTGATATTTAGCATGTCCATTCTCACAAAAATAAGGTTTGGAGTCATGTTTGCCTTATATTAGTGGCACTTTACACACACGAGTCACTTATACAATTTATTCCATTTTGACCTAAATTGAGTATGTACGGGGAGGTTTACTACCTGTTAATTATGCTTGTGTATGCTATCAACTGTTTTTTTTTTTTTTTTTAATTCATGGTTAAAATTGAATTTCAAATTACACCCTTAGTCATTTGTAACCAAAAATGGGGGGAGATTAGAGAGAACATATACAGGGTGAGCATTGAATGAAATTGAGATTTTCATTTTATGTCTAAGGGATCGTTGGGGAGAAAAATAGATACATTTATCTACTGAATAAAAATATTGAGAGTTTGCATTAAGGGTGAGAATGTGCATTGTATATGCATTGCATATTATATGCATAGCCGTTTTAGTTTTAATGTTTTGTGATGTTAATATTTCGGTTGGTATTTTAATTGACATTAATGTCATGTCTCAAACTAGCATATTTATTTGTGTTCATGAGTTTTTGATTTTCTGTATACGTGCTTTTACATTGCAAGAAATGGAAGAACTTGAGTAACTTGGATAGTATAGATTTGGTAGTTTAGTTTGATGTATTTTATTTACTTGACTTTATTTGTATGATTTTGTCATAAAATATCAAAAGGGGTGATTGTTAGGTCCAATGTTGTAATTGGCATGTTTGTAAACAAAAAATGTCTTAATTGAACACTTGTAAAAAATCAAGGACTTGGATGCAATTTTATAGAGATGAGTTAGGTTAGGGTTAGAGGTTGAAAATAAAGAAAACGCGTGCCAGAATTTCGCTAGCTACTTGCCGACTGGCGCTTGAGCCCAAGAAACTGAAGAATCGTCGCCCGCCTTTCGTCCACTGTCGCTCAAGAGACGTATTCATGCTGTCGGACCTAATTCGTGATTTTGAAGATCTTTACGCAGCTTATAACACCTAAGCGTCCCCAACTATAAATACAGATGTCTGTAACGAATTTCACAAGGTTCTTTGATTGTGCTTTCATTGTATAACACATCCACGTCGTATTTTGAGAGATCCAATAGCATAATTCTTTAGTGAAAACAAATATATTATTCTTATGATCTGACAACCTGGTTTTGAAAAACATCAGAAGTTTTAATCCAAAATATCTGACCTCCTTAACATTTTGAGAAATAGATTCAAGTGCAGGAAGAAGAACATGAATAGGTGACACTTGGGTAACAACTTGGAAGACACATGTGTAGAAGATCGTGAGACTGAGATAACATATCTTGGTGGAAGATTGTGAGTATGTAAGTATAGTAGATCTTGGAAGCTACATGAGGTAGATCAGGAGGTCTAGTGGGGTTAAATGGCTACTATCCACGATAGCGGTCGTAAGGCTAAAATGAGCAGCAGATCTTGGAGTTGTACGATTTACAACAATTAGTGAAACTAGTTTGAAATTGAACTATAACCCACATTGTCTATAGTGGAGATAATTTGCTTGATCCTAGAGTTTTTATCCAATTAGGTTTCTCCGTCATCAAACTTTGTGTTATTTATTGCTTTCCAACTACTACAACTGTGATCATTCAATTTACGGAAATTGGATTGTATACTTAACTATCTANCCTTTTTTTTTTTTTTTTGCAATCGGAACGAATTCTATTCCCAATTGTAACAAATTATATCCCTTTAATTGACAATTTTCATGAAAACAAAACCAAAAGAACATCAAAAGATTCAAAATTTCAATATTTTCCACGTAGAAAATAATCAATCACAATTAATTGACAATTCTCAGAAAAACAAGTTCTAGACAATTCGATATAATTTTTTTTAAAGTTTTTTATAATGATTACAATGTTGTGTTTTTTTTTTTTTTTTTTTTTACCATGGTGATACAGGTGGAATACTTTGTTCATTCCTGTAGAAATTAGTTGGATCCACCTTACTCTTGACGTGAACTAATCTGTTGAAATTATTCTTGAAATACTTAAATCCCCAAACACTTGCTTGTCTGTAGCTCGTATTAAACTCAATATTGTTCATTCCAATATCCAAATCCCTGTAATTGAAATATGCAGCTCTTGGAGATTTTGAAACATAACTAGCCATAAAACTGTAAAGCCCCCGGATCCAGTTTATATGCCTTCCTGAGTCTGCATTCTCTTCTAAACTCCAGCCTACACGATAATGGATCATGAATATGTTGCCAGCTCGATGTGGGAAAGGTATTTCCGATTCTGAGAAGTCGTTTATTCTCCCTCCATATGGACTGAATTGCAGTTCTGCCCTATTTGCGTCTTCTTTGTTAAGAAATTTCCATATGCTTTCGAGACCATTTTCCGGAATTGGTTGCTCTACATAGTCGGATTTTCCTTTGAAAAACGGAGTGGAAGCTTCAGGCCTGAAAACAGCTGTTCTATTCAACAAAACGTCCGGTGATTCGCCCTGAAAACCTGCAAAAAAGAGTATGGACTCTATCCATGACATTTCTGTACAATCTTCTTTCACCAGACCTAATTCTGGAAATTTCTCTTGCATTATTGGGAGGAGATCATCAACCCGACCTAGGTACAAAGAAGTGAAAAATGCTCCTATTGTCCTCTTTCCCGAAGAGTTGATGCTTCTTAAAAAGAGTCTTAACAAAAGGTTTTCATCAATTTTGTCAGCAACATATTGCCATCTGTGTACTATCTGGGTTGCATTTTGTTCTAATGTTCTTGTGACATTGAAAACAGTCACAATTTCTGGTGTAACAATTAACTTCACTTTAAATGCAACAACAATACCAAAACTGGTTCCTCCACCTCCTCTAATTGCCCAAAAGAGATCTTCTCCCATGGATTTTCGGTCATGAAGTTGGCCATTGGCATCAATTAGTTTGGCATCAATGATGTGATCTGCAGCAATGCCATGCTTACGAGACATCATGCTATATCCTCCGCCACTGAAGTGCCCTCCAACGCCTACGTTCGGGCAAACACCGGCAGGGAAAGCAAGAGTCTTGCTTTTTTCAGCAATTGTGTAATAAAGTTCGCCAAGTGTTGCACCTGTTTGAACCCATGCAGTGTTGTTTTCTGTGTCGACCGATATTGAACTTATGTTTCTCATATCCACAATGACAAATGGAGTTTCAGAAGTGTATGAAAGTCCCTCGTAATCATGTCCACCACTTCGCACTCTTAGCTGAATCCCAAGTTTCTTTGAGCAATAAATTGCTGCCTGAATTTGAGATTCATGCTCCGGTGTAATGATCACGACAGGTCTCTCGCCTGAGTTTGATGCCGACCTTAGATTGTGTATTGAAGATTGTAGAACAGATGAATATGATGCATTTTTTGGGGTGTAGATGGAATCAGTTTCAGAGTTTGATTTTTGATACTGAAGAGTAAGGCATTCAAAAAAATCATTTTTGTTATAAGCGGAAGAAGCACCCGAAATTAAAATGAATGCCAAAAGAAAAAATGGGAATATACAACCTGAAATCTGCATAATTTACTCTTTTTTTGCTTCTAATTTGTTTCTTATTGATGTACAAATTAAGTTGGATGTATTTATAGACGTTTCTCAATGACTTTTCTGGTTGAGTGTGAGAAATGAATTTTGAATTATTATTGGTAACAGTCAATTAGGGTTTATCCACTTTGCAGCCAGCTGGCCCCCTAGCACTGCCAGGGTCCATGTGGCCCTGGCGGTGGAGCAAATTTCCTTATCGATATTCATGTGCAAATCAAATGAATCTTCAAAAAACAAAAAAAAATAATAAATAAATAAATAAAGAACATAATATAAATAAAATATCGATAAAATAAATGCCGAATATTTCGGGGACATTACATACGAGAACAATTAACTTTCCTATTTGTTTATTTTCTATTTGTTGAATATTTATTTGTTGTTTGGTTTACCTGTTAAGAAAGTGATGACTGTCGAGGAGACGGACATTTTTTTTTTTTTTTTTTTATATTTTGTAGATCTGTTTTGTGCGTCTCTTTTGTTTAGTGAGGAAAGCAATCTTACACAAATTTTTAGCCCTTTCGCATAGCTCTTTTGATTTCATTTGTGGAGCTTATTTTATTATCGCAAATTACTAAACATCTAATTTTAATTTTTACCAAACAGGGGATAATGCATGAGGAGACTTCCCTTCTATTGAAAGAGTGATCAAACAAATAGTATTGTAATTCTATGATATAATCTAAAGAGTAATATTGTTTAACACAATTTGTATTTAACAGAGGTCTAAGTGATAGCGCTTGTAAAATTAAATTATAAATTCAATTAAATACAAACATTTATGGCCTAGATATATAGTAACTATAGTATGTTGATACCTAAATTGAATTTAAATACCACTAGTGTTAAATAACATTATTATAATCAACATTCGCGCAATAGTTGATTTGTTATTTATTTTTAATGCACTTGTTGCTTTTTAATTAGTAGTCTGTTAAGAGACAAACTAGATTTTAATCTAAGTCCAAGTCAATAATTAATTTTTACCACATTTATTAATTGTAAGTCATTTGTTAATTATAGGGGTTTTCAGTCAATATTAGTATTTAGCCTTTGTTTGAGCTCCATTTTCTAAAAAACTCATTTTTCCCTTAAAATCATTTTCAACCATATATTATCTCGATAATAAAATTTTAAACTTAAACTCAAAAAAATTTCTACTTTTCATCTACATTTTCTCCAAAACATAATTATTATAAAACTCATTGTTTACTTAAAATTGGGATCAAATAGAGCCTTAAAGTTACATTATAGATTTGTCATTTCGTTGATTAATCATTGAAAAAAAATTGAGATTTCTCCCATTGGTGGATAAAGTTTTGATAGATCTCAATATTTGAATTCGATTTATTATTCACCAATAAATTGATATAACACGATTTCGAGTTAATATATATATTTCATAACTTCTATTGAGGGCATAACATTTATAAAACATCTTAAGAACTTTAGATTTTAATTGAGAGTATTGAAATCTTGATTTGTAAACACATTCATTATTGATTATAGTGAAACATTCTCCTTATCTGCTCGTGATTTTTTTTTTTCTCATCTTGAGTTTTCACAAAAAAAAAAAAAAAATTGAATTTTGTTTTTTGTTTTTTTTTTTTAATCTCATCTTGCTATTATATATATATATAATTGTGAGAATGAATCTGATTTGATTTTACTAAAAACTAAATTTAAATAAATAAATGTACGATTAATCTGTCTCCAACATTAGGTGGTCGTACAATTGAAGTCACCTGATGTTTCAATTTTTCTTAAAAATCCAAAGCAGAAATTTTTGGGAATTGTATATTCAACAATTCACTAATTCTAATTAAAAATATATTCTAGAATATAATTCGAATTGAATATTTAGAAATTCATAATTAACTGATAAACAATTTATAAGCCGCCCAATGACTTGGATTAATCTATGCAGGAATTCAGCGAAATAATAATCCTCTGATCAACTTCAACATTGGCTGCCATTCTCCAAAAATCCAATTACTTTTTCTTCAAGCAAATGGTTTGGAAGGAAACTCCTAATAGACAAACATTATCAATGGAAGCTTCCTTGTACCGAATAGATGTAAAATATATATATTTTTCTAAGAATACATAAAAGTCGTATTTGTCTAATGTTTCACGTCACTGGAGTTATTTGAAATGAGAAATAAAAAAAATAAAAAGAATTGGAGAATTTATGGTAAAAATATATATAAAAAAAAAATTATGAATCAGTCGTGCATTTATTTTTTTTAGTCTAACTATTGTTTGAAAATATCATTTTCAGTACGTATAAAAAATCATAACTTGTTCAACGTGTAATCATATAATATGTATAGCTTAAGTTAAGAACTATGAACCTAATATAATTGTGATACGGCTGGGCCTACTTTTAATTTTTTAGGTTAAGGATGTAAAATATATGTTTTTTAAGAATTCGCAAAAGTTGTATGTCTAATGTTTCACGTCACTTGAGTTAGTGTTTGTTTAGGAGAAATTATTTGAAGTGAAAAAAGATTTTTTGTTTTTTGGAGAATTTATGGTAAAAATTTGAAAAAATTATGTTTTCACGTACAAAATTATTTTATTGAGAGATTGTGTAGTCGAAAATGAGTTTAAATAAAATGATTTTCAAAGAAGCTAGGTCCTACAAATCCAAAAATTTTTTTAAAAAAATATTTAATCTCGTGAATTATGTGCTCACGGTGTGTTTTTTAGTTTAAATGTTGATTTAAAATATCATGTTCAGTACGTATAAAAAAATCATAACTTGTGCAACGTGTAATAATATAATATGTATAGCTTAAGTTAAGAATTATGAACATACTAGTTTTATGCCCGTGCAATGCACGGGCTGTGTTTTTTTTAAGGTAATGTTAGCGTATGGAGTAGTAAGGGTAATGTTAGCGTATGGAGTAGTAAGGAATGATGACAGATGTTTTCGTTGGATTAGGTTAAAAATTTTTGTTGAATATAACCTCATTGTTGGACGTATGTAATTAAATATTTTTTTTTCCCAATGTTACCTCATTTGTAAAAAATAATTTCATTGTCGTGCGTCTATGATTATAAATTTAATCCCATTGTCGTACATATATAATGAAAATATTTTTCTCCAATATCGCCAACTTTTATTCTACACCATTTATTATTGAAAAACACTTTTTTTTTATACACCATATTGAATTCCATGTTCTGCATTCATGATCAAAACATTTTATTTTTCAATCTCGTAAACTTTTATTGTACATGATTTTTAAAAATTACTTCTTGGCTAATATGGACTTGTCGTTGAAATGAAAAGGGTAATATGGACTTGTCCTTGCCTACAAATGTCGCCAACATTTATTCTACGTGGTTTCCAAAAATTTCCCCCTAGTCGCATAGGTGCAACTACCATCAATTAATATTCAAATAAAATTTAATTTTATACACCCTATTGAAATCCATATTCTGCCTTCGTAATGAACACATTTTATTTTTCAATTTCACCAATTTTTATTGTACAAGATTTTTAAAAATTAGCTCCTGGTTATATTGGTGCAATTTCACTGACCATTATATTTGTACACTATATTAAATCCTATATTGCGCATTGAATAACAATATGTAATAAAAAAAATATTTTTTTTCCAATCTCGCCCCATGTCGCACATCCAATAACAATATATAATCAA
>CAIGRB010052645.1:35031-66980 GCA_903798255.1 Fraxinus quadrangulata | reverse complement strand
AAAAAAAAAAAAAAAAAAGTTAAATAAATCACGATAAAATATAACAAATAATCTAAATAGTATAAAATAAAAATTCAATTGAACTTTTTTAAAAATCGATGCATGTGTGAACAAAGTTTCCTTAAAATAGATTCACAACTCACCATAGGTGCTTGAGATTTAATTTGAGTATCTGTTTGCCAGGATACAACAGTAAATCAGTAGAGTCCAAGCACTACATATTCTACTCCAGTGAACTGACTTAGTATCTAAACAATATCACCACCAAAACCTTGACAGACAGTAAATTATATATGTAGACAGAGATTTTTCGTGTGTTTTGAAACTTTAATGCAGACAGTGTATTCTTCATATTTGGAACAGTGGAAAAGTGAGGCTTGTCCATTTACTAAATGGCAACAACCATTGGAGTTTCAACCGTTAATGGCAATAATCATTAGGGTTTTAGTAGTTTAAGAAATTAAAAGTCAGTTGATGAAAGCAAAAAAATTGGCAAAACGTAGGCCCTCCTAAGGAGCCAATTTGACATTTGGGTACGCATGTCGTGCCCGCACACAAGTTCAAGATCCGAAACCTATTTCGGTCCGTAATTTGCACTCATTTGTGCGCGCATGTGGAGAGAGTCTCTATAGTACACATGATTACACCCTTTCAAATTGTAGCCATATATAAAGTGATTCTTGATTTAATAAACTTCATGTAAGTAAATACATGATTTCAATATTCTCGCGGAGGAGAATACAAATCAATATTGATCTTTCAAAATAAGTAAATGGGTCCCACTCAAAATTTATGCCAAAGTTAGCCATTCACCTCATTTTTTTCCAACAATTTGTATAGGCTACTAATATGGAAGAAAGTATGAAGTGGAGTTGTCCAGTTGGAGTCGCTTCAAGAAGAGCCTTCTGCTATTGCAAAATATTGTGAAGTGTCCAATACGATTTATGTGACTAGTGAAAAGAAATTTTAAGATTATAGATTGAAGAAGCGAATTGCAAAAACATGTTTGATGATTTTGCTTCTGTCTACTACAATTATTTGAAGAACAGTGGCACTTGCACCTACTAGTAAAGGAGTGGAATGATAAATGTCAGTGCATGCTGTGATTGGGTGATTTTGGATAAATGTGGAGATTGTTGGATTTGACCCAAATATGTGAAGTAGAAAAGTTTTATTAGGGAAAGGAAAAAGAATTCTTGTTTAGCAAAGAAAATGAAATGTTGCTGTTGACGTCAAAAAATAAATCTATTCAACGAACTCAGCCCCTAGCCTAAGCCTGATAGCGCAAAGGGAGCAAAAGCGAAGAGGGCTCGCAAAAGAGGCAAGGCGAACCGGCCTCACTGATAGCGGGAAAAATCATTACTTTAATATATGTTGACAAATCTAAAAAGCATAACTTCTAAACAATTGGGTAACACGTGAATACATAATTGAATTAGTTGTAAATCCACTACTAAGTAATCGCCACCTGTCATTTTTTAATTAAGGAAATGAACCTGCATTACAATTAAGAAAGAAAAGGAAATCTAGTCATAAGAGGACTTATAACGCTATTAGGTCATCAATTATGATTCCTATTGAGAATTATTTATGACACACGGGCTGCAAATTACAAGGACGGAGACAATACAAGGAATTGGGCAGCCAAATTGTTATTTTGGGGAGAGAAAGGGCAAAAAAAAAAGTGCTCGCCTACTAGCACGTGCAGGTGCACGTTGCGTTCTAAAAATTTAGGTACGAAGCTGCTTAGAATTCACCGACCATCCCCAACTCCCACAAAAAAAAATTAAAAATAATAGATAGTAAATGAGTTGGTTTGAAAATAAAATAATAGAAATAAATTTTAAAAAATGAATAAAAACTATCAAGAAACAAACACGTGGCCACGTTCAAGGAAACAGTTTAATTAATGTTTCATTTCATTTCTGATTTCACCAACTCAATAATACAGTAAATGCGACAAATGGACCGCCCTATACAGAAATGGATAGTCAACAAAACACACTAGTCATTCTCTTCTCTTACACATTTCATTTCTTCCAACCACCTCTCTCTCCCTCCCTACCCATTTTTGTATAGAACAATGTTACTTGTACATAATAGTACAAATAAAGTGATAAAAGAGAGAATTCTTTTTTTTATTTATTTACTTGAATTTTTTTTTTATCTAATCATATATCACCATATGTAAATAATTATATACATGTAGCACAACTATTTTACGTATGGGCTTGTTTTCTTGAATTCATAGGTAGTAACATGTTTCTTAGTGTAAAATAGGTTGGACCGATGGGTTGTTTGAGCCTCATTTTTTTGAAAATTCATTTTTTTCAAAACTCGATTTTAACAACACATTATCCTATAAAATAATATTACATGTAAATCGAAAAAAATTTCTTAAATTTTAACCATACATTCCTAAAAAATCAATATTCAAAAATGCATATTTTCTCTCAAAATGTGGTTCAAACAAGGCCATTTAGGATGGTCTGAAGTAGGTTGTTCTTGAGTCAATTTGACTTGCATTTTATCCATGCAAGATCCGGCTTGTTTTAGATTAGGTGAGCCATCAAGTGTAATTGTTTTATTTTAAACATTAAAATATTAATAAATGTTCCCATGACTCGACTTGTTTGGAAAGGAGGTTCTACTTGAATGTGAATGGCTCAACTCAACTTTACACTCTTAAGGTATATCTCATTTAGTTAGAATTGCTTGTTTCAAATTTTTGAGTTGTCACTTTTTATAATCTAGGTCTTTTTTCTGTTATTCATCAAACAAAGAATCCATTTAGACATTTTTCCAGACATCTATATCTACTATAATGTAGGATAAATTCTTGTTGAATAAATTTTTTTAATAGATATATATAAATTAGCTAAATGAAATAATGAAACAAGATTTTATCTGGCAGACCCTATATTTATTAGGATCCATAAAATTTATTACATTGGTAGTAATGTAAATTTTATTTATATACCTCTCTCATACCAAAATCTTAAAAAAAAAAAAAATTATCTATACAAAATATTAAAATAATAATAAGATTAAGACTAGCCGACAATGATTCTTTCTCACCGTGCCGCCGGCCGCCCTCAGCCGTACACAGACGGACGAATATTCATTTACGAGAAAACCCGAAACCATTAGCCAGTGCATGGGCGGTAGGATTGAATGAAAGGCGCCCCAGAATGCCTTGCTTGTATGGCAAGAAGGTTTTCTTCTTCAATTCTTCTGAAACTGCACGATTTTCTCTGTAATGCAATTCATGAGCTGAAACTTTTCCTCTTCTACTTGAATTTGATCCAGAATCCTGGCTATCCATTCTCCGGAAATTCAAATTCTTAGCATCTTCATATGATCTTCTGAACCCTGCTGTGTATTTCCTTAAAGGATCTTTATCTGCTGCTCGTCCTTCAGATGCGCTTCGGAACAAGAAAAAGTCCTTCAATCTCCATTTTCTGTGAGATTTTGAAGATGAAGATGAGCACAAAATCTTTGTATTCTGCTGTTTTTTCTCTTCTTGATCCCGTGAACTTTGATCAGAATCTCTCACAGGAGAAAGTGAACGCGTTGCTCTTCTGCTTGATGAAGATAAACCTACTGCAGGAGCTCTCTCTCTTCCTCTTCTTTGCTCCACCGCGGCCCTTTGAGAAGCGATTACAAAAGGGTCGGCCTCTTTCTTATGTCTTGGTGAGTAATCACCCTTAATTCTTGCTCCGGTGGGAGCTTGCAGCCGCGATGGGAGCTTCAGGGGCTTAATTACGCCACCGTCAAACAGTTCCTCCGCCGAAAGAGACGCCTTCCCCGATAACTCCTCACCAATATCAAAAGCAAAATCACCTGCATTCTTAGGGGAACCGAACGGCACCTCCGACGAGACTCCTCTGCCGCGGTTCGAGAAATCATCAAAATCACGATAAAACTGAGCCAAATGCGTCGGACTTGTCGGAGCACTGCAATAGAATCCCCCAAAACGCTTGGGCGTCGAAGGTGCACTTACATGTGAACTGTTAAAATCAAAATCCATGTTGTTTACAGGGATAATCACTTCCATTTCCGTTGAGTTTTGTTTCTGTATAATCTAATGGACAAAGGCAAACAGACATGTAGGGTGTTGTATTTATAGAGGAGTAGAAATTGATGATTTATTGTTGAACCAATTGATAAACTTGCAGCTATTTATGACACTCCCACAAAAATTATGATTTTTTCAAGAAAATTGCATCAATGGCCCCAAATAAATATCGGTAGTGGGACTGTAGTCCCCAACCTTTTTAAGTAGGTGCAAATTCAGGCATGATAAGTGCTCCCTTTTGTCTCATCATGAGCAATTAAAAGCAGGATTAGGGTGGCAATGGTCTGTAATGATCGCCTACTCGATGGGTCTACTAGACTCGTTCCACCACAAGTAAATGAGCAAGTTGACTTACACAAGTACGAAGTACATAAAATTTGCGAGTATGTCCTATTTTTCTTGTTTTCAAGAAAATCAAAAAACTTTTAGGTCGATTCAGTTCGCATCGGCTCGACTTTTCATAGGGAGGCCCATGGGCCAATCTAAGAGAAGTCACTTGGTTATCGATCTCAATTGTCCCAATGTCACCCCTAGGCAAGACATATGATTTCTATACGAATAATATTATTCATCTAGAGCCTAGATAATCATTGACATTGAAACTACTACACCATTGTCTAATGCATAAAATTACCTAAAAATGACAGATTATCTAGATTCTAGATGAATAATATTATTTTTTCCAAGTGTTAGGACTAAGTTTGCAATTATTTTGAAAGTTTTTGAGGATTATATTGCTCTTTGTAGGTTGGGGATCAACATGTTACTATCCTATAGATTTGAGGGCTTTGGTGCAAATATTTCTGATTTTTCTCTAACCTGCTGACGTAGTTTATGTTGAACAAATACATGGTTGACTCTTCACACACAAATGTGTGGCTTTTCCTTGAAGTACAAGATCGATATGCATGCGTAATTCATTACATCGTTTCAATTAACAAAATAATACTTTTCCGCATAAAAAAATTGTTTGATAATTTTTCATGGCTAAATAATTAAATTATATTAAATAAGAGAAAAATTATGAGAATGATCGCTTATATTATTGAGATTATTATTCGTTGATTTCATGATATTTCAATTTATAATAATGATTCAATTTTCACAAAATATTTTAAAAGGGTAAGAGACAAGTAAAAATGGACATTTTTTCTTTGATTTTTAGCAAGATTTTTGGAAACTAAAAATTCCATTAAGTTCATTTTCGGAAAATTTGATGGTGGCAGGTTAGTTCGTTGTGCGCCGACTGCGGCCTAAAATCGTTTGAAAGTTGTCAAAATGGGTACCTTGATTTACTATTTGTACATGCTATTATTTATTTTTTATTAAAAAAAATCTTATAATAGTTATAACTATGAATTTTAAATGTAATTAGTAGTTATTAATAATATATCATGCTTATGTATGATGGATATGAAAATCAGATTTTAAATAAATTTTGATAAAAATAAATGAAATGTGTGATTGAAAAGTTAAGTATCTCATAAAATGTGTTATTAAAATTAATTGTTAATTTTTATTTTTAATAAAATCTTGATTTTAATTTTAAAAAACAGGGGCTATAGTTACTTTGATTTTTTCAGTAAATTTATTATTGAAGTGAATGGAAAGGCCAAAATATGTAGCCGACGAAAAGTATATATGTGGCAGTAAATTGTTACATGAAGTAATCCGTGAAATCAGGGGATACGTGCTTGATTTGACAGCTTCTAGTAAAAAGATTATTCTACGACAATGACAATTGTGAAGAAAGAAAGAATTACCAAAAGCTTGGGAAACAAGATTAATTTTGCACGTCTAATTAAAATAGTCAAATGATTAAATAAATATCATTATTTTGGAGGTAAGAAAAGGTTACTTTTGCCATTATAATGGCTTTTGTTATTGTTTATTTTCCACGAGTACAATTGAAAAACAACTTTGTTGCAGTATTTTCAAATAAAGCGAGCTTGAAGGATTGATCTAGTTATAATGGATTGGTGGATTCTTCGATACACAATAGTATTTTTCAACAAGATACCATTGTTTTCAGAAAAGATTTAGCTCTTATTTGATCCACGTTATTTTTTAAAATACGTTTTTTTTTCTTTCTTTTCTTTAACCATACATTTTTCAATAAAATAATATTACACTCAAATTCAAAACTTTTCATTATTTTTTAACCAATTATTCTCTATCAATTTACTATTCGAAAATGTATTCTTCAATAAAAATGGGCTCAAACAAGCTCTTAATGCACAACAAAACAAATTTTTTTTTTTGTGCCATTAAGATAAGTCTACGATCTTTTCAAAGAATTCATTAATCTCAATATGTCACGATAAAATTAGAAATAAATAAACTGTGAGAAATAGAGTTTGGCAATCACGTAAATCTTTCAGTATAAATAATGAATTACCATGTATATTTTATATAACAAGAGGTTTAAATATCAAAAAAAAAAAAAAAATTTGAAAAATTCCGTATTATATTTTGGTATACAACGGAATTTAAAACAAAGTTGTTATGCTTCGATAATATAGCTTGGCCAAACGAGGCACTCAGCACGACATCTTTGCCACACCACCACCATCACAAGCGAAGACGATCAAAATTCTTTTGGGATAAATTCAAGCTTCGTTGAAGAGCAAAGAGGCATAACTGTATTGCAAGCCTTTTAAATTTTAGTAATGTTCTAGGGTCCACTTGGAAGTTGTTAGGTTTTAAATGTTTTGTAATTGGCAATTCTGTAAACAAAAAGATTGAGTTGTACTATGTTTAAAACGTCAATGAGTAATATACAAATAGTTGAAAATATGGTTATTAGATATATATGGTTCGAGATGGCAAAAGGAGGAAAACGGCTTGGATTTTCGCTTGACTGTCGCCAAGGTTTGACTCGAGCTATAAAAACAGAAACATTATCGCTGGACTGTAGCCCCTCTTTCCCTTCAAGCCGTAGTTGAGCCCTCGCTCGAGTGACGTAGTTATCCGAAAAATTTTTATTTCGCGATTTAAAGAATTTTTACCCAACCCATTCGTTTCCTAACCTACTGTTTCTATAATTCAAATACCAAACTACATTTCCTCTACACCTGGTCAGAGTTTTGAAGATCGAGCGAAGTTGACTGGAGTTACAGTTTGTGAATAACAAGGTGATCTTTGTTGATCCACGGAAGATAGGCGATTCCATGAGGCTAAGGGTGCTGCAGGGTAGCAGATTCCATGGAGAGTTTTGACAACAACAGCTAAGGATTGGTGTAGGGGATCACAGGATCTAGGGAGAGCTGTAAGGAGTGCAGTCAAGAGATCAGATAGTACGGATCATCTAATCTGATAGACTGTAAGTTGTTAAAATCGTTTATATTGAATTGAATAGCAAAGTGCCCGAAATTTTTTCCAATTGGGTTTCTCCATGATCATCATGGTGTTGATTTATTGTTTTTAATTTGTTCATTGATTGATCATATAAACTACGGTATTCAAACTTAGAACTAAAATGAATTGCATGTTTAATCATCTACAAAATAATTAAAAAGTGACTTGTTACTATTTAATTCGTTAGTAATTTTAAATTTCTCATTATACATCTATTCACCTCCATCTAGGTGTTGTTAGGGTCGAACTACGTATTTTTCAATTGGTATCAGAGCCTTAAATCGATTCCTGACCCTTAGTATATTATTCTAGAAGAGTTAGTCATTGTTTGTGTCTCCGTTCTTCGACGGAAGCAATTATATTTACTGAAAAGTTTGAATGAGAACTTTCATTAAAGCGTTGGATGAACGCATTTTGATTAGCATTCAAAATGGGTGGGCTCTGCCTGCAACAACTGTTGTTGGTGTAGTTACACCCACTGATATCTCACTGTAGACTAAAACTAATTTGGATGAGTGTAATTGGAATAGTAAGGACTTTCATGCCATGTTCATGGATGTGTCTGATGAGGAGTTTAGGCGAGTGTCGATGTGTGAAATTACTAAAGAAGTTTGAGATATATTAGAAACCACACACGAGGGTGCGGATGTTGCCTACTAAGTTTGGAGAGATTAAAATGAAGGACGATGAATCGTTCGATGAATTATTTTCGAAGTTGAATGATATAGTTAACTCTAGCTTTAACTTAGGCGAAAAGATTCCCGAATCTAAAATTGTTAGAAAAGTCCTAAGATCATTACCCGAGAGGTTTAGACCTAAGATCACTGCGATAGAAGAGAGTAAATACTTAGATGCTGTTAAGATTGAAGAAATCGTAAGATCACTTCAAACGTATGAACTCACTATCTCACAACCTAAAAGGGTTATATCCATCGTCATGAACACTGTTAGAGAAGAAAAGAGCGAGTCCACTAATATTGAGACCATTAGGGACGACGAAATTGCTTATTTCGTTAAAAAATTCTAGAAAGTGATGAGGAATAGGAGAAAGCCCCATGAGCGAAATATTGAGGTCCCTAGTAAACTCTAGAGAGGTAGACGTGAGAAAAACACCTCTAGAACTCCCGTTAAGAAATCTCAATCTGTCCAATACCATGAGTGTAAGTGGTATGGTCACATTAAGAGTGAATATCCTAATTTGAATAGGAGTTTGGGTAAAGAACATCGTAAGGCTTTAGCTTTAGCCGTGACCATGAGTGATGAGGAGTCAGATTCTAATTCTCAGAATGAGACATCTGATGGTGAGGATGATAAAAAATTCAAGGCCTTCACTTCGATTACTACAATCAAATCTGATCGTGAGATTGAGAAGGTGGAAATGAAGAACGAGAGTGGACGGTTTGAGGATCAGATAAATTGTTGTGTTGCCCATCTTGCTCTTAAAGCTCAAAATAGCTCCATGTGGTCTCTTGATAGTGCATGTTCAAGACACATGTATGGTGACAAAGTCTTGTTCTCATCTCTAGATGAATGGAATGGTGGTGTAGTTACATTTGGAGATGGAGCTACTGCACTGATCCAAGGAAAAGGTGTTGTTAAAATTGCTGGACTACCTGATATCTTTGATGTACTTTATGTGAAAGGGTAAAGTCTAATTTGTTGAACATCAGTCAAATTTGTGATCCTGATTTTGAGTTCAGCTTTGTCCAGAAAAGGTGTACTGTGTATGACTCAACTAGTAACATTGCTCTTAAAGGTGTAAGAACTTCCGATAATTGTTACGGAGTTTTACCAAATTCCAGCTACGTTTGTAGTAGTGCCAAGATCACCATTACTGAGTTGTGGCATCAACCACTGGGTCATATGAACCATAACAGCTTGTCCAAATTTGCCAAGAAGGAAATAGTCAATGGCCTACCCAAGCTTGAAAACACTGATACCACTGTTTGTGGTCCATGTCAACAAGGTAAACAGCTTAGAGTGCCTCACAAACAAACATCAAAGATCTTGACAAGTAAGTCACTTGAATTACTCCATATGGATTTAATGGGACCATCTAGGACTGAAAGTCTTGGTGGTAAAAGATATATTCTGGTTGTGGTTGATAATTTTTCTCAATATACGTGGATTGAATTGTTAAGAGATAAAACTGAAGTGTTCGGTCTTATCATCTCATTGTGCAAGAAACTTAAAAATGAGAAAGGATATTTTGTTTCCAAAATTCGTAGTGATCATGGAAAAGAGTTTGAAAACTCGAATCTTGAGAATTTCTGCTTGGAGGAAGAAATTCAGCATAAGTTCTCATCACCGATCACTCCAAAACAAAATGGGGTAGTGAGAGGAAAAATCGTGTGCTTCAAGAAATGGCTAGAGATATGATTCATGGTAAAGGACTAACTATGTATTTATAGGCTGAAGCCATTAATAATTTGTGTCACATAGTTAACATGGTTTATCTTAAACCTAAAACTGATATGACATCCTATGAGATCTGGAAGGGTAAATGGCATACTGTCAAGTACTTTCATGTGTTTGGTAGCAAGTGCTACATTCCGAGAGACAGAAAATTTGGGAAAGTTTGATTCCAAAAGTGATGAGGGAATATTTTTAGGATACTCCAAAAATAGTTGGGCATATCGGGTGTACATTAATCGCACACTTGTTGTGATGGAATCTATTAATGTGGTGGTAGATAATGCATGTAGTGAGGGAGAGATTGGTGAAAATTGTATTGAGCTAGACAAGGTAGCTGAATCTAAGGACGTTTCAGTTCCTGATCTCCCACGCGCATCAAATGAGTTAGGTGCTTTCAATAAGGAGTCTACTGCTGATAATGAAGCTAAACCACCTAAAGAACCTTCATCCAGAGTTCAGTCGAATCACCCTAAGTTTAATATAATTGGAGATCTAGAAGAAGGTACGAGACTTCGCAAGAGGGTTGAACAACCGTCATATGCGAGCTATGTGTTTCAGATTGAACCAAAAAAAGTGGAAGAAGCCCTTAAGGATAAATGTTGGCTAAATGCTATGCATGAAGAATTAAATCAGTTTGTGAGAAACAAAGTATGAGATTTGGTTCCTAAGCCTGATGACTGCAATGTTATAGGTACAAAGTGGATATTCAAGAATAAAACTGATGATCAAGGTACCACAACTAAAAATAAGGTTAGGTTAGTTGCCAAGGATACACTCAGGTCGAAGGTGTTGATTTTGATGAAACATTTGCTCCAGTAGATAGGCTTGAATCTATTAGAATTTTACTAGTTGTTGCTTGTACTTTAGGTTTCAAATTGTACCAAATGGATGTCAAAAGTACTTTCCTAAATGAAATTCTTCAGGAAGAAGCCTATGTGGAACAACCTAAAGGGTTTATTGATCCGAAGTATCCTCACTATGTGTACCGGTTGAATGAAGTCTTGTATGGGATGCAACAAGCTCCTAGAGCCGGTATGATAGGCTTACTACATATCTCTTGGAATATGGTTTCACGAAAGGCGGTGCTGACATGACCTGTTTATAAGACGAATTGAGGATACCATCACTATATCTCAGATCTATGTGGATGACATTGTCTTTGGTTCTTTTGTTGTTTCTCTTGCTCATGAGTTCGCTGAGTATATGAAATAAGAATTTGAGATGAGCATGATTGGAGAACTAACGTACTTTCTTGGTCTTCAAGTCAAGCAGACTGATGAGGGATTAATCATATCTCAATAGAAATACGCCAAGAATCTTGTCAAACATAGGAGAACCCCCATGAGCACAAGTGTCAAGTTAGGTCTCGATCCTATAGGCAACAGTGTTGATCAAACATTGTATAGGAGTATGATAGGTAGCTTACTTTACCTCACTGCTAGTAGACCTGGCATAACTTTTAGTGTTGGGGTTTGTGCACGTTTTCAAGCTAATACCTAGGAATCACCCATGAGCGCTGTACGACGTATTATTAGATATGTCGATGGCACTGTTGATTATGGGATCATATACTCTCGGGATTCTAATCTTGATCTTGTTGGCTATTTCGATGCCGATTGGGCTGGAAATACCGATGATAGAAAAAGTACTTCTAGATACTGTTTTCATGTTGGTGCAAATCTCATTACTTGGATGAGTAAGAAACAAAATTCTATCTCATTATCTACAACAAAGGCCGAGTATATTGCAGTAGGAAGTTGCTACAGTCAACTACTTTGGATGAAGCAGATGTTGAGTGACTGTGATTGAACAGTGAACTATGACTGTGTTTTGTGATAATACCAGTGCTATTAGTATTTCGAAAAATCTTGTTCAACACTCTCGAACTAAACATATTGATATTAGACATCATTTTATTCGGGAGCTTGTGGAAACTCAAATAATTAATCTTGAACATACTTCTACTGAAAACTAATTAGCCGACTTGTTTACTAAATCGTTGGATGGGCTTCTGTTCAAATATCTAAGAACGGCTATTGGTATTTTTGTGCCTAATTGACTAAGTTTAATTGAAGCATTCTCGTATTCTACTGTTGTGTGACGTAGAGTTATGCATGCATTATGGTTATTTGTTTATTTGTTCTCATTCATTTCTACTTTCTGTCGTTGTGATTTGTTGGTGTGATTTTATTTTTGCTTTGTGTGCTTGGTGCATTCATGTTTTAAGCAAATATATATATATATAAATTTGTTTTACAGCTTAATATACAATACACTTGATTTTGTTGGTCATAATCAAGCATGAGTTTATTGAGTGGGCTGTAATTTAATTCCAATTGCTGGCTTAGGATACTGTTGGAGTATTTAATATAAGTCTTATCATATACCATCTTCACTGCACATACTATAAACTTGACAATAGGACTCTACAGCGTGTGTGAGATTTGGGATGACAGTCACATGTTGGTAGGGTAGCCTCGAACTTAAATTGACCTACATTTAGATGACCTTAGCTTGTGATGAGTCTCCCTGCATTGTTTTAAAAAGGGTATTTACCTAGTTGGTTCATCTTATACTTTTGTTCGAAACCTATTTGACTCAAGTGATTAATCTCGAGGGGTTTCTCATAACCTGGTGCCTATGGTTATCTGACTTAGGTTAACCTATCTAAAACTTATTACATGGGTCAATTTAGTCGCTTAATGGACAATAGTTTGCACATAAAATGTTATTTACGATTAAAAAAATATTATATGCTCAATTTCAGGGGGGAAAAGAAAATTTATCATGTAATTGAGCTAATTTTCAGGTCCTAAAATTCATTCGGGTTTGACTTTCATTAGTATGGATTATTCGTACTTAACAATGATGTTTACAAATCTTTTCTCACAAAATTAAGGTTTGGAGTCCTATTATCAGAAGATTAGTGACACTTAATACACATGAGTAACCTATATCATTTACTTCATGGGTAATTTGAGTTAGATTTGTGGAAAATTTTATTGTTTATTACATATACTTAAGACTGATTACATCTACTTTATTCAAATGTTGTACGTTATTCTTTATCCTTTATCATTGTATGACAAAAAGGGATAGTAGTTATAGATTTTTTGGCAGTATTAGATTTTTGTTGATATGGGAAAGTAGATAGTAGATATCGAGATCCTTTTATCTGGATGTAATTAAATTTTTGATATATATAAAAGTGAAAGTGAGTTTTGCATTTTATATTTGAGGGGCCATTGGGGAGAGACATAAATACATTTGCCTACTGCATAAACTCATTGATTATTGATTCTTATTTGATTTAAAGGCATTTTATTATTTAATTTCAGTTCTATTAAATTAAGTTTGATGTTTTAGTAGTATCAATGTGTCTTCATGGTATGTTGAGTTGCATTGTTACTACATCTTGATTTAGCACGTATATTAACACTAAGCAAGTCTAATTGACTCATAAATTGCCTAAATTATCTAATTTTTTGGAACTAAATCATTATACTATTTTTCACACATTTTACACTGGGTGTTAAGTTATTTATTTCAGGAAACGGGTGCCGATTAAACTGTAAAATTGTTTAAGTCAGTCAATTTGTCATAGGTTTTGAGTCTGAACTTTATTATTTGATTACTGCCTTGAGTTAGTTAGTAGTTTTGTTACAGAATGTCAAATGGGGAGTTTGTTAGGTTTTAAATGTTTTGTAATTGACAATTCTGTAAACAAAAGGACTGAGTTATACTATGTTTAAGAAGTCAAGGAGTAATGTGCAAATAGTTAAAAATATGGTTATTAGATCTAGGGTTCGAGAATGGCAAAAGGAGGAAAACGACGCGGATTTTCGCTTGACTGTCGCCCAGATTTGGCTAGAACTACGAAAATAGAAACATCTTCGCTGGACTGTCGCCCTTCCTTCGCTCAAGCGACATGCTGTCACTCAACCGTCGCTGAGACCTCGCTCGAGCGACGTGGTTATACGAAAAAATTTTATTTCACGATTTAAAAACTTTTTACCCAATCCATTGGTTTCCTAACCTACTTATATATACCAAAACACATCTATAAGAAAAGTCACAAGGTTGAACATTGAGAGAGCTTCATTTGTGAGAGATTCATTCTATTTTATCTTTCAACCTTCGTCTATTTTGATTGTTTTGGTGTGAAAAACATAGTTCCTATAATTCAAATACCAATCTGGCTTTCCTCAACATCTAGTCAAAGTTCTGAAGATCGAGGGAAGTTAACTGGAGTTCCAATCTATAAAGAACAAGGTGTTCTTCGTTGATCCAATGAAGATAGACGATTCTACATGGCTAGGAGTACTACAGGGTAGCAAATTCTACGAAGAGTTTTAGCAATAGCGGCTAATGATTGGTGTAGGGGAACACATGATCCAGAGAGAGCTGTAAGGAGTGCAGTCGGGAGATCAGGTAGTAAGAATCGTCTAGTCTGATGACTATAAGTTGTTAAAATCGTTTATAGTTGATTGACTGGCAAAGTGCCCGGAGTTTTTCCCAGTTGGGTTTCTCCATGATCACCCTGTTGTTGATTTACTGCTTTTTCTTTGTTTATTGATTGATCATATAAGATGCGGTATTCAAATTTAGGACTAAAATGACTTTCATGTTTAATCACCTAGAAAAGAATTAAAAAGTGACTTGTTGCTTTTTAATTCGTTAGTAATTTTAAATTCAGGATTATACACCTATTACCCCCTCTAGGCGTTGTTATGATCGAATTACGTATTTTTTAGAAGTCATGTGGACATACGAACACCACATCTTGCATGTTTTCCTATGGCCTTCGCCACGAGCCTCATCATATAAAGTATCACATTATCGCTTACGGTCTTCACAATAACGGATAATAGGCTTTGGGCGAGACCCATACCCTTGTCGATATCAAACGATCCATGAAACGTGGAGATAACAACCATATTGGGATAAATCTGGCATGAAACTATTTTATCACTTCTACAATTTTAGCCATGTCAATTTGTTAAAAGTAAAAGAATGTCAAGAAATAACAAAAAAAAAAAAATTGGAGAATCAATCTCTATAAGGAAACTCGGTCTTACAAGGTAGCAAAACCAACAAGGGAAACATATCATAAACTCTATGGGTCATCACAACACACCATGTAGAATTAGGATTGCAATATTTTAACCTAATTTTATTAGAACTCTTTCCCTATCAATAGTCATGGACATGTAACGAAAAAGATGCACATTCTTTAAACTCTAGCCAAATCTCACCTTATTTATCTCTCCCATGCTCAAATCCATTTAAATCTTGCAGCTCCACCCTCTGCAGTGTCTATCAAGAATATGTTTTTTCAACCACTTATTCTGAATTTGGTTGTTCATCCTTCTACGGAGCCCACCAAGAAAACTCTTCATGAATCATGATATCCTCTCCTAAGTCATCAATCCAATCATCTTCATAATCCATTTGTTCAGGCAGGACTACTACCAATGTTGATTCGTCCTTTAGACTTGAATTGAATTTCTTCTCTCGAACCTACTCAATTATTGTTGTTGATGTCTCAACATCCTATTCTTTTTCACTATTATATTTTTCTCGTTCATTGGAGGCTGCCATATTGCCTTCTGCTAGTCTTTTCTTGAATCGACAGTCTCTGGCATAATGATCTCGTTTATCACATACAAAACATGAGTCATTAGCTTGTTGAAATCCCTTGACTGGTTGACCTCTCTTGTTGTGAATTTGTTTGGCTCCCCTTGTCAGATGGCTTCATTCAATCTCTCATTTAAATTTACCTTCTTTTAATTCTTTATTATTTTGTTGACAAAATTGACCTCTTCTTTGATAGCTAAATAATGTTTCTTCTTTTTCGTTATTTCTTTATTGGGACTCCCAATATTTGCCTAGTTAACCCTTCTTGGTCGACTAGTAAATTTTCGAGATTAAATAATAAAGGTTGCTATGGCCAACCTTGTATTACGACAATGAAACCTCTAAATTTGGGTCTCAAACTATGTAAGATTATTCTTCTCATTCTAGACTTCGAAATCTTACTCGAAGAATCTAATTCGAAAATTTCGCGACAAAGAGATTTAACTTTATTAAAATATTGATTTACCGTTAGTCTACCTTAAGTGATCAGGAGCAATTCGCTTTCCAGCAATTGCAACCGTAAGTCATTTTTCTTTGAGAATAATGTGTCCAAAGTGTCTCAAACTTCCTTTGGTACGTTCTTATCCTTTATGTGCTCTAACAATTCTTTTTCGATTGTCGTTTTTTATGAACATAGCCTTGTCCGCTTTGATTCTCCATTTCTTTAGAGCCACGACTTCTTCAGCGATGTCACGTCATTTCTGCCAACAACTTCCCACAGGTTTTGTCCTTGGAGATATGACTTCATACAAGTTTTTCATGTGGTATAATTTTGATTATTGAGCTTCCTCATTCTGCCTACCACTTGTAGTTCGCCCATCGTGACTTGATTTACCTAATCCTAATCAAGCAAGCTTTATAAAAGTTTCATAACCTAGTTATGTCAACGAGTCGAGCTTGAGCCAAAAAAAAAAAGCTTGGGTTCGGCTCGAGCAGGGGGAGCCGACTAGATTTTTTCTATTTTTTACTTTTAAAAATTTTTTTTTTACTTACGTGAGCAGGCAGCAATCACGAAGCTACCTGCAAATGCAGGCAGCTTTCTGCCAGCAGGCATTTGAATTTCAGTTGAAATAAAAGTTTTTTATTTTTTTCTACCTTTTTTTCTAAAACCACGGGCCGGCCCGGGCTCGAGCCGACGCCACAAAATGGGGCTCTGCCCGAGCCGCCGAGTTTTTTGTTATCCCTATCATAACCTCAATTTGTGCACAATCTCAAGAAGCTCAAAAATATGTCCCCAACCGCTTTACTCTGATACCAAATTGTTGAGTTTAAACACAAAAAATATATTATTTTATTGACAAAAAATTATTTTGACAATCCAAGCACACATCTCTCACAATTTATATTAAAGGAAGCAATTAAGTTATTTCCATTCTCTATATTCTCTGAAAATGGACAAGATAAAATCACCCATATTCTCACATTATTATTTATAATGCTAGAGCTCCAAAGTTATATATATCACGCTTCTCATTGAATTCCATGCTAAATACATATTCTGTTAATATAAAGAGGTAAAAGAGATCATATTTGGATTGGAAGATTGGAGCATACATACATGGAGCTGCATAGCCAAAGGTACCAGCGATGATATCCAATTGGACAAGTCTAGTTTCAATATTGTTGCAGTGCCAAAATCAGCACTATGAGCCTCTTGTTTAGAGTCTAACAAAAAATTCTTGCTTGATATGTCTCGATGAACAATAAAGGTGACATGTAACGGTGCATATAGGACAATGCATTTCCGACTCCTTAACAACATTCTCTCTCTTGATCAGTTCAAACTCGTTGCCTTTTTATACCTAATATACTTATCAGGCTTCCCCCTTCCAAGAACTCATAAACCAAGGGCAGGAGTCGTGAATGAAAACAAAATCCATAAAGCCCGACAATATTACGAAGTCTTATTTTGTCAACGTTTCAATTTCATTTGTACATCTTTTTAAATTCACGACTTCGCCTTCTGATGCATTTAATTTTTTTTACCGTAAAAACCTTGTAATCCAATTCAGCCCTCACAATACTATTATATCTTCCTGTTGGAAATTTAGTTGCACAACAAAATTTAAAAATAATTACAATTCCCTTCAAGGATCGTCTCTGCTTAGATAGAAATAGTGATTAGAGTTATACATTTAGCAAATTTTTCAAACTCCTTTAAGAACCTTGATCACGAACAATCATGATCTTTGTACGCTTTTGTGAATCACAATATTTTCCCACTATAGTTGTCCAATTGTTCAGTCTCAAATGATAATCCACACAGAAAAAAAAGAATGAGATATTAGAGTTTCTTTTTCTAGTACTAGCAAGATTTTGTTATTATGATATTGCGAGATGTAAAGTTGTAATTTGTCGTTCTAAATTGACATCTAGCAATGTATTAGGGTAATACAAGTGGCAAAAATGTTACGTGGTGTGACAAAATCAAAATTTATTCGTTTACCGTGAAATTATAATACATTCGTCAATATGATCCGATCAATTACGAGATATAGAAGTATATCAATCTCGATTATCGATCATATCTTTCATCTCATTCTTAAGTCATTAATAGTCAACTTATCTTTGGCCAAGAATTTCGATATCAACTTAAAAAATAAAACTTAGATTATTCATAATCTCTTATTATCTAAGAGTGACGAATCATCTATTAATCATTCACAACCTTTAGATAATTTTTGATAGACTTGAACGATGTCGTATTACCTACTCTTGACAATCAACATCAAACATCAATAAAATATGAGAGTCCTCATATAATGTACTATGATAACCTCCTCAAGTCAAAAGACAAATTCCACTACCAAACATTAGATATTAACCATAGGCGCTTAGATAGTTATCCATGTGGAATCTCTCCAATGGGTCTCCAATATTTTGTTTTCTTAACATAACATACACACGTCCATTTAAATGTCACCATATTTTAAATTGTAAGATCAATTACTCATTTCGTAAGTGAGAAATGTCACACATGTTGATCTATCCGTGTGTGTGTGTTTCATTATTACTTAAGACCACAAATAATTTAAGATTCAATTATACATAATTTGTTTATCATGATCACAACTCATTATAATTAACAAGTTATTAAGATTTGGAGCTACAAATTCTATTAATTTATTTATTAGAATAGTAATTCAATTAAATTATAGATTTGCCATAAATAATGTAATGATTATATGAAAATCATTTACGTCCAAAATTGATTGGACCTAGAGAACAACACTTACACCTCCCACCCAACAAAGTGGCTAGAGCTAAAGTCTTCAGTTGCTTCAATTATGTTTTCGTACAACCATCTTCCCATTGAAGCTCCAAATAGTTGTAAAACGTTTTGTGGGATTTTCTGGATCATCTCCGACAATCATTTTACTTGACTGTGAAACTAAGAAAATGCCAATAAACACAATCAAAAGTAATATGCCTCTCAAGAATAGAAATATAGTTAATACTAAATCTCAACTTTTTCAAACTCATAACATTGCTACACTGGGCCATGTTATTTCTTAAACAATCTAATGAAGCATTCCGAAATGATTTTATATGTGGGAGACCCTTCCAATTGATTGTATGATATATTGATGAATGTTAAAACTCAAAGTTGGCTAAAACTAGATGGGATAGAACCTGAAAGTTCATTGTCTGAAAGATTAAACATTTCAATACCTTGATGATAAATGTATCACTTATCTAGGCCGTTAAATGAGATTAATCTTAATAAATTTTGATGACTTATGACTGAATTAGATGTTAATTTTGTTTGTTAGGTAACACTGGATACAAATTGATGAAATTGGAAGAAAGGAACAACAAATGAGCAAAAATGAAAGAAATTCAAAGTTCAGGATCATATTGCAAATATTCAATATTTGAATGGGACCACAAAATGATAAGTGAAGTTTGTTAGAAGTCAAAAGTACAATCAAAAGATTTTCACAAATTAATTTCCAACCGTTAAAAAGTATATTCCAAATTTTTAGTTGGAGATTGGACCCATTTTTCGGATAGCAAAGTTCTAATTGGAGAAATTCTACTCCAGACAAATTGTAGAATTTTGAGTTAACTTTTCAACACACTTTGAATCACCCCCATCGGATATTGGGAGAGAAAGTTATAATCAAAATGCTGACGATTGCGCAGATACATAATTATGCTCGCCCAAAGGCAATTTTTCTTGTTTGTTTGAAACTCTTTTGGAACCTAACTTGGACGTAACTTTTGACATAATTTCACCTTATATAATATAAGACAAGTGCACCCATTGAAGAAACTCTCTCTTGCCTCTTCATACACAATAATATCAATAAATTTATCAAGAAGATGTCAATTTATTACTTTTAGGAGAGAATATCAAATCCTAGCAAGGAATTGAAATCAATTATATCAAGATTTTTGAAGAATTCAACCTTTGAATTGAATATCAACATCTTTTGCATTCTTTCTGATCCGGGGGTGATGATTTTCCATTATTCTTCTTGTAATTTATTTAGAAGCATGCTAGGTTAGATCTATTTTTATATTGAATGAAGAGGAACTCTATTGTTTATTTATTTTAATTCAAGATTAGTAGTTTAGCAATTTTTGTATATCTCGATTAATTTTGCGTACCCATTACATTATTTAATTACTTGATCACCATTTAGATAATTAGTTGCTTATTGTAGTGTTGAGAAGCTCAAAATAAGTTTAGAACGTAGAAAAATTAATATATGTACAATAGATATTATGAATAATATTTATTACGTGTGCAATCATATATATAATCTAAAATTTAATGCATTCTAATCATTCGAATTTGAGCTATGAATAAACTCAGGTCTTGATTATAATAGAGTTAATTTATCTTTTAAAAAAAGTTAAAAACATTAGTTTTATCTATTGTCGTGAATGCATGAATATAATTAAACTATATAATTGAGAATTGAAATTGATAGCAATATGCGGATTCGAATTCCAATACAATCATTCATAAATTGATAAAAATCATACTTGTACAGATTTCTTAGAATAATTTAGCATAAATCAAATCAAAGTCTATTTTGTGTTACATGTTTCGAATTCCATATATAACTAGTAAACTTGAATTAATTTTATTCTCTATGAAAAGATAAATCTTAACTCATCAATTCTATTACTTGTCAACGATCTCGTACACTTGCAGGATTTTACCGAACAGTTGACACTGCCCAAGCTCTTGCTATATAGTTCCAAATAGTGAATTTTGGCTAAGATCAAGATTTTGAAGAGCCTACAGTTTCCCAATCTCAGCTGGAATATACCTATGAGTACATTTTGCTCAACTTCAACTTAAGTTTGTGTATATAATCTGAAGCATGACATCTTTAATAAAGATTTGAATTATTGTCGAAGGCATTTGTGTTATTATAATCAAAGGATTTTAAAAAGTTGGAAACAGATGACTACAATCTCTCCCAAAAGAACAAAAAGAATGGATGTCATAAAAGTTTTAAACATGTTCCATTGGTTTTGCATGGTCCTACTACAACTTTGGAGTCATCTTCATGGATTTTTATGGAATGTCAATATGGTGGGGCATATGTACGAAGAAATATTATAGTGATTATCATCGGTCTAAGTGATAACAAGCTCTATTGATTCATTGTTCAATAAAATTACAATGTATTTTGATGCATTAATAATTGAACAGTAAATCATGGAATTCACTGCTATCTACACTGATAATAATCCTAAGTGATGATAGATAGCATTGGATTCTACATGGTTAAATTAAAGCTTTGACGTACTTATTGCCTTTCAAACGCACTTTTACTAAAAATCATTTTCAAATGTTAGGCATATACTCATATCTAATAGTATCAATTTTTAGATAAGGTAATTATGCTAAAACGACGATTAATGTCTTTGTGATTCGAAGTAAGTGTCGAGAAATACGGGTCATGGATCGCCAATATGGGGGTGACCCGATATTAGATTGTTGTTAATAATCTCATTCTATTATGATAGGGATTGGGACCATTAGAGTTCAAGAATATGCAGATTTTGGATATTTGAGATGTAAGGTGATTCAACCACACAAAGATCCTGGAATTCATTCTTTCAATGCAAGAAAATACAAATTTTAGAGCTTTGAGATGCAAAGTGATTCAACTACATAAACATCTTGGAATTCATTCTTCCAAGTAAAGATTCTTGACCCGTAATTCATGATAAAAAAGCTGCAATTTCTTACATTGGTGTCAGAAACTTAAAAGATTGATTTCCTTGCATATATCTTGCTGTACATAGAATTAAAGTGATGAAAAATGCATTTATTCTATATATTTTTTGAAGGTTGAAACAACATTAATGGAAAGTTATAAAATACTCCACATAAATTCGTGAAATTTATACCATATATTCTTGTTAGTATGTAGAACATGTTTGTAAAGCTTCAAGTCGTTTAGATTTGTATTTTTAAGAAAAAAACTGAACCCCTAGTTATAAAATTCGAAACTTCATTAGAGGATAACTTCTTCTACGATGTTTTTCACACTTCCATTTTGGTATAGTTGGATAGATCTTCTCGAGACATTTCCAAATGTATAAAGATAATTACTTTTGGCTTTGAAATAAAGAAGTTATAGCCTCCCAAAGTTTGGATGAAAATTTGAATTTTTGCATGAAAATTGATAAAATCCGAAACTTCATCACATAACTTCTTCAACAATGCGTTTCATGCTTTCAATTTGGTATGGTTGGATAGATCTTCTCGAGACCTTTCCAACGGTATAAAATATCAATTTTGGCCTTAAAACGAAGAAGTTATAGCATTTCGAAATTTAGACAAAAATCTTAAATTTTTACATGAAACAAACACGATGAACAATAAAAAATATTAATCTATACTCTCGGCCAGTTATGTTGATGCCCCAAACATGATCTTAGGGTTTGATGTTGTAAAATCTGACTACAGAGATAAACTCAAAACATTGAAATTAGTCAAAAGGATCGAAAGAAAATAAATTTGGGTTAGGGATAGCTACACTAATTGAAAAATATATATATATATTCGGCAATTGGTTCCTCGCAATAGGGAGTGTGCGAGACCCAATTATGAATCTGAAAATTACAGTGAGGTCCCTAAATTATCATTGATTTTTGATATAATTAAATTAATATTTGGATAGTTAAAAATATTATTTTATATATTTAATGCTTAAAATACATTCGTAAAAAGCATTAAAAATATTTTTTTACTTGATTAAATTCTTAAATTTTTTATAAATCAAGAATATGTATTGAGTAGTATTTTTCAAGTGGGAGTTTTTTTTACATGCTCTCCTTTTTTTGGAAAATAAAAAACACTCTGAAAGTATTTAAATACCAAGTTTTATAAATGCTCATGAGTTGTGTAGATCTTTGATTAGGTTATATGATCCATTATGACTTTTTCTAATTTTCGTGCTTAATCGGATATGACTGAATCTATGCACACTTTTAACATTCTTAAAAGGAAGGTTCGAAAATCACAGGGGCTATGGAACTTGTTGAAAGGTTACATACTTATTGAAATTAATAAATGGATCTAGAGCATTACCTAATGGAACATATGAATATTTTTTGGACATATTTTTTTATGATATATAGAATATGAGAATTATGATGTCACTTCTTATTTGTTGGGGCTGTGTTCGACTGAGATTAAAGTGGAGTTGAGAATATGCATAATAAAACTTAAATGATGTGAGTTTTATTCTTCTATTATATTTAAAATTATTTTATGAAAGAATTAATTTTTAATATCATGATGCATGTCATAATTGGATAAAGGTGCATATTTATGTTTTTATTGCACATTATGGAATTGCCTTATTGAATTATATGATATCTGTTAATTTGTAAATTGTTATGAATGCTAAGGTCAATAGAATTAGTGAAATTCTTACTTAGATCTATTGATTGTCAGTTGAGTGATAGTTTGGTGATTGGAAGATTTAAAGAAAATATCACCTAACTATTTGTTTCACCAACCGAGTAGGAGTTCCAAAGCTAGAAGAATTGATGTAATTCTTGCTTAAAACTCATGAAATTTTGTGTTATGAAATTAATTTTATGATAATAAAACAATAGGATTGCAGATGATGATTGGGAACATAGTGAACTTTTGACTCTGCACTTAATGTTGAATTATCGTATAAGTTAATTTGAGTTAAAGCAAAATTATATATGTTGATAAATAAATGTTGATTGGAAATAAAATGTCTCTAAAATCTGATAGATCACGGCATAAAAAATATATAATTGTTGACTTTAATGAAAGGTAATAACCTAAATATGACAACATTTGGCATGATAAGATTTTGAGTGCACTAGTAGCATATGATGCTTTAGAGAGTAACAACCACACAATAGTAGACTAGATGTGGGTCATACTACTCTAGATAATAAAAATTAAGAACTTTGTCAAGTATGAGAAAAGTTAGATTCTAGTACTTGAGTATTTGAATTGTTAAGTTTTGTTATAGATGATCTTATTCCCAAATGTGACTAAACTGAGGTGGTTAAAAGAGCGTTAACATTTATAGTTTGTCACAATTTTATTTTAGATAAGTAGTAAGTTCACACTAGTCTTTTCTCAATATTGGAAATTTTGAAGGTTAATATGACTTACAAATTGAAGTGTCGATTTTCATATTGACACAACCCATCGTGTGAGTTAAAAGATATGCGACTTGATGTTGCTAAGTCTCGAGAACATGCTTATGTAGCAATGTTCTAATTTGTATAAGACTTCGGGTCTTAAGTATTAAATAACTTAGAACAAACGTTGAACAGATGAGGAGATTGGAAAATAGACCAAGAAGAACATATCAAATAGTAAGTGCTTGAAAGTGGTTTTGGTAGAAGATCAATGTTGTAAAGGTTCAAGTGCTTCAATCATACGGTTTGAATCTATTAGTTTGAAAGTGATTAAGTTAAAGAATATTGCACTTTAATATATTCCTTTTAGTGTTGAATACATGTCAACACTATACATATTAGATCTTATCTTGTGTGGATGGTGAATTCAAGAGTTAGAAACTCACTTTATATGAGATCAATAAGTGTCTTTAATCTATTGTCGAGTTTTTGACTTGATATGAAATGGATATATACAAATAATGAAGATGGAGTGAAGGTTTATATGACTGGTACATGCAACTTACTGTTGCAAATGGAGAATCCGACCTCCTATTTGATGTTAAGATAGTATCAAAGACTACTAAATTTGATCTCAGTTGTTATTCTTCTAAGAGTTGTATCTAACTTGAACTTACACATGGTAGTTTTGTTCATACTCATAGTGGTGATGTTTATTATAGTTTTAGATATTTGTGCAATTGTTTGAGTTGTTGAGTTGAGAAAACCATTCAAAGTTATAAAAGCTAAACTTCTATAGAGTAAATTCATCTGATTATCTTTGTGGGCTCTAATTAAGAGAGATAGAGATGGAAACTTGTTTTTCATTACATTTATAGATGTGTCACTCATTTCATTTGTGCGTCTGATTTTAATAAGTTGAAAATATTGTATTAATTTAGACTTTTATGAAGTGGAACAGTAAATCAAAATATGGAAATAAAGACTTCGAGAACTGTTTGAGAGTGTGAGTCTCTATCATGAGAGTTCAATGATCTAAATAATGAAAGAGAAATTCTTATTGGATTGACTATTTCTTGATCACCAATAATTATATGGTCTATTGGGTAGAAAGAATGGAATATTATTGAATATGATGTGACATGAGATAATTGACACGCCCTACTCTTGATAAAGCTAGTGGACCCGGAGTGTGACATGCGCCAATGATAAATACCAACTAAAAGTTGGACTCACCATAAAGGCTACTACAATATGAAACTTATAAATTATTTTAATAAAAAAATTGGTATTATCTCCCCTGTAATTTGGTATAACTTGTAAACAATTTTATACAACTCCCAACAATAATATCATATCAGTGCTAATTCATGATTCACTTCATTAACCACCGAAGTGTAACACGGTATAGAGATAATCCGAATTCTCAAATTTTTACTATGAAAATAACATCAACTGTACATATGTATACAAAATACATAGTAAACCCATCTAACTATCTACAAGTGATGTGGAATGACATCCAAAAATGAACACGTGCCCAAAACACTGACTACATGCTCTAGAAAATGAGTCATACTAGCTAACTTCTTCGGTGGCTCTGACTCCAAAATCAAAGCTCAACTCCACAAGATGCCCAAAAACTCAACTGTTACCTGATAAGGAAATAGTAGAAAAAATATATGAGTTGATAGCTTAGTGAGTAGAGAAATTTAAATATAATTATACTTTTTGATTTACACATTTTGATCAACATCAAGTTTACATCATTTAACAAACCACAGTATCACAACATATAATAATAATAATAATAATAATAATAATAATAATAATAATAATCAAAAAGTAAGACGTCCTCATAATACTTAAAAATTTCACCTCATAATCATGATATAATCATCAACTGAATCTATACCATCATCTCATCATATCAAACGTATTAGGAAATCTACAAAAAATGTACCATCTAATCGAAATCTGTAATATGATCATACGCGTATAGATTACCCATTGGGCTAAACACTCCCGACACGGGCCTCGGGCCCCCTCAGTGAACGGAAGTGGGTCTCAAAAACCTCTCATAATCAATACTATAACACGGTCAAGGCCCTTCAGTGAACTATATATACACAGTCAGACCTTTTCATCCACACTCAAGATCCCTCAGTGTAGTATAGAACACGACTAGCCCCTCAGTGAACTATAATAAGTACATAATCACGGGTACTTTTCTGGTTGATCTCGGTTGATCTCAATATCACATGTCTCACATTCCAATTCACAAATAATCCATATACAATCTTTAAAATTTCACATATATCATAATGAAATAATATTTCCACATTAGTCATGTAATTGAACAAATAATTCACATAATTGCATAAAATGTATAATAATATAATTAATTTATCAATACTTGAAAAATATTTAAATTTTTTCACTCACAAACTATTTACGGGGCGATTAGTTTGGTTGGTGAGCTGTCTCAATCTCTTCGCTACCTCTTGATATAATAATAAATTTATTTGGGTCAAAACTCAATTCACAATTTTAATAAGAATAATAGGATAACCATTTCACTTCTCTTTAACAATTTACCCACTAATCACCACATAATATCAAATTCATTATTCTTTCACCTTATACACATACAACCCCCATACATAATTTAATTCAATACCTAAACCTCCATACTTATCATTTAGTTTCATTCAACTTATAAAAGCTGGAAAAAAAAAAAACAAAGATTTGACAAAAACAACACTAAAATTTTAGAATATTGAACTCTGGCATTAGTTTTTGTAAGTAGAAAACTGTCTCCAAAACTTTTGACAAAAACGACACTTTCTGGGTAGAATTTCAGAAATAGCACTTTTACGTGAATTTTGCACGAAAATTGATTAAAAATACCAAAATCCAACCTCAAATCCATATCTCACTCTAATTCATCATAATCAAATGTTTTACATCATATAAACACAAGGAAATCAAAAAATAAGTATATATTTAATAAACCCATCTTCAAGTTTTACTTTCTCTACGGTTTGGTCTCTGTTCTTTGCTTCCCTACAAAGAAATGAGCAAAATGGGTAGATAAAGTCAAGGTTAAATGGATAACTATAGCCAAATTGCATAGTCAAGTTCCCAATCTTCATACAAAATCATATTTAGTCCTTTCATTTTTAATAATGTAAACTAACTCCCTAGATTTCTTTATATATTATTTCTAGCCCTTCAAGTATTAGTAATTATCAATTGAACCCCATAAAAATTATTTATTCAACTTAATCCTTATTTGACTTTTACTATAAATGGATGAAGTGTAACAATAATGTAGCTCCATTTACGTATTTGTTTTTGGGAAGAGTGTTGGTTAACTACAACTTGTCAACTTAATGTAGTTATCTCAAATATGTGTTGTTTTAGACTAATAATCGATTATGTAAGTTCTTGATAATAAGTTTGGAAACATGAATCTATTAGAAATGAGATGTATCTCCATGACTTATACATAACAACTCAAAGGGTACTTGTTCATAAGTGAAATTTTGGGTGGATATCGAGTCAACATTTTACATTTTTCTTTGTTGTGGAAAAATGTTTTGGAGAATATTAGTGAAATTAATATTATGTGTATTAATGAATCAGTTTAAATACATAAGAGTTGGTTTAAGCTTCTAATCCAAGTGTGAGTAATCTGTTTTTAAGTGGGAGCTATACAAGAGCCATCTAATTTCAAGGATTCTTGGTTTAGAAAATTTCTTACTTATATGACTACAAAGAGGAATATTGAGGAAAGTGATGGAAGTATATATAAATTGTAGAATTCTAACCTAATTTGGGATGTGGTGGAAATTCTAATTGGACATTGAGTTTATTGAAAACATTCAGGATCTTTAAAACTAAGTAGAAGACTAATGAGTTTATGATCGATAAAATTCATTTTTTTAAAGATTATACTTAATATGAGTGTATTGAATTAGATAAAAAAAATTTATAACAGTGAGATTCACTTCTGTACGCCTATGCTAACCGTAATGGTGTGTTTAAATTTAGAATTACATCAAATAAACATGAAAAATTTTATTCTCAAATGAGAATTGAATGGAGAGATCCACGTGATTCAACTAGTAGAATTCATGTTAAAAGGCCTTTTAGTATTGTGATAATTTTATAGTTACGCTCTTGGTCTAATACAGTCATCTTAACATTGGTACTTAATTTTTAACAAGGTTTAAATCTTGTAAAACTTTTGTCATATGGATGAAAATAATTGTATTTATGTAAAAATCTAATTTTTGGCATCAAACAGTAGAAAATATGAAATTCATGATAGTTAGCAACTATCTCGTGTGTTGATGATCTCAAGTATCATGATGAACCAAACACTCCATAATATTTCTATGAGAGACATTTACAAAGAAAGTATCTTTGCGATATATCTACGCAAATGATGATATGTATTCATTATATTCTGAAGATATCTAGAGATATACTTGTTAGTGTCGAATATCTAAAATTGTGTAGAATGTGATACTTATTGTATCATAAAATCTTGATGAGTTTTTGTGTGCACATGGATAAACAATTTCAAGTTCATGTGGTCAATGACTATGATTGATTCGATTTGATGAGATATGTCTAAAAAAGCAACTGATTTAAATTTGGAAGATTCCAGTAGAAAATGAAAACTATTTTGACCAATATTTATATTTGTGTTCACCGACCAGATAATTGTGTTTAACCATTTAAGGTATATAACACTATTGTGAATACAATGATACGATGTGAAATTCATATATTTTCCATAAACACTTGAAGGATCGAAAATACTTGAATTACTTTTAAAACAAGAGTTTGGGATATAGCGAGATATAAAGTTCTTCTAATAGAGCTACTATATATCTCTAATTAGTTTATAGTATCGTGAGTTCTAATATTACTTGTTGGTCATACGATCTATTTGCTGTATGAATTTTTGTTAGATATGTATTGAGAAGGGTCTAATGTGGAATATTCATTGTCACTTGTGGTTCGAGTCAAATCCATCATGTGTGGGTGAGAGATATTGAAAAATACGAATCATCAGTCGCAAGATATCAAAAATAGATAAGAAAATGTTTTGAATGGAATTGAAAACTATAACTTCCCTCAACTCCCTACAACTCTCAAATAACTTCATAATTGATATTATGGAAAAGAGGAGGAAAGAAAATCATCAAGTTTCTTATGAAATTGACACCAAAATAAAAAAGCTTTGAAAATCATATTTTTGATATGAAATCTTACGAAAATGGGCACCTATATTGTGGTTAATAAAACTATTCCATTATGATTGGGATTGGGAACATTAGCGTGCAAAAAAATGCAAATTTTGGAGCTTTACAATACATAGGAATTCAATAATACAAAGATTTTGAAATTCATTCTTTCAATGCAATAAAAGTAGATTTTGGAGCATTGAGATGCAAGATGATTCAACCTCACAAGGATATTGAAATTCATTCTTTCAAATAAGGATTCTCAACCAATAATTCATGTTTAAAAAAAATGCGATTTCTTATAGCAAGAGAACAAGAAATAAAGACTCTCAACTATTTGAGAGTTACTCGACTATTTGATGACCAGGATAAAATTTTTGAATAAACGTAGTACCACGAAAGGAAATTAGAATTAAATAAAAGGAAAACCAATCGAGAAAACTTCATTACACCCTGAAGCAAAGAATACCGGTCGAGCAAATCGCATTAACACGAGTTCAACATAAAAATTATATCTACATTCTACAGAAAGAAATATGCATTTACAATTTTGCAATACATCTGTGTTATTGCTAAGTATGTTCTTTTCTTACATATTACAAAACTCTGCCAGATATACATGCTTATTCTGCAATGGCAAACAGCAAGATCTTTCTTACTGCCATTTCTACCATCTTTAAATCGAGTTTCTAGATGTTTATTTATACAGGGAAATGACTATTTGCATCTCTGAACCCGTCTTTAACCTGAAAAAATACGCTCTTAATCAGACTTCTAGTGCCTGAAATAACAAATAGAGAAAAGGGAAGGTATATTACCACCTCAAAAGCTTAAGCTAGTCTAATAGAGACGAGACACATTTCTTTATTTAAGTTGAATCTTCAACACGTCACTCTGAAGTGCATGTTGGACTCATTTTTATTGATGGCCTCGCAAATGTACTATTTTCACCGCCGGTTTTGGTCGGTGGCCGGGAATGCTCAACGTTTTAATTTATCAGATAAGCTACTAGGAGCTAGTCCTTGGGAATAGCATAGCAACAGGTAGGTAAAAATCGGACAGAATAGATCCAGTCCAAGAGACAAATCAATAGGGAATGATACTTGCTACGTAAAAATAAGAATTCATGGGAATCGTGTTTGATCATTGGATATCAAGAGAGAAATAGGAATAAGTCTTCTCAAAAGAATCTCCCAGAATTTGAACTCATGACCTGTGTGTGTTTTGATACTGTGTTGCACCATGTCATCAAGAAGCTAAAGTTGATAAGAGAGGAAGGACGTTTATTGATTTATATTTAGTCTTCAATGGTATCTTTATTCACTAGAAAACAACTTAGTATAAGCTGTGTACAGAAATTACCAGGCGAAATTAGAAAGGCATCAACGTACAACTCCTAGACTTTCTGAACTTGCTCTTGGACTTGCAAGGCTTCTAAAATGCTATTAACCCACCTGCAAGAGAAGGATAAACCCAGTGATATTTAAAATATGTTTGATATGCACTAGTGAACATGACTAAACAATGACCACTACAATTAAAAATATTTGAACTTCTTTTTCTCCTTTAATACTATATAGTGTTGTGCAATTCACTTTTCCAAAACATGCCATCACAATCCACAATTATGCACCGATACAAAGCATATACAAATAAAATAATCTCCCTCCATCGTAGTGCTTGTATTCCTTTTAAATTATCACTTAAATAGTGAACTTTCCAACTATATCACGCACGTCTCAGAAAGTAAAGAGAACGGAAAACAGATGGTGCTTTTTCCCACTCCTAGAGCATAGCGATATAGACATTTGCATTTGAAACAACTTCAAGTATATGCACGATTTCCCAAAAGTTCCAAGTGGATAGTTGATTACCCTTCGAGGCCAGGATTGGTTGGGAAATACACATTCCTCATGCCCAGATTTTTAGCTGCCAAGGCAGTTGTCTCACCAATGCATGCAACAGAATAGCTCCACTGTTGTGATTTTGGGATAAGATTTACCCAAGCACTGTAAAGGAAGGTATGCAAGCAATTGTTAAATGATAAAGGATGAAAAGGACGAGAAGGTAAAAAAAAAAAAAAAAAAAAAAAAATCAATATTAGATTCATTTTGTAGCTTACAATAAATATCATGTGTTGGGCTCATAAAAATGTAAGTTCATATAAGATAGAATAATACTATCTAACACCAACAATGCTAGAACACCAATTTAGGTGGCATGATGTGATAAGTTGAATGTGAAATTCAAATTTGTTAATACTTTTACACGCATGTTTTTATATTGAAATTTCTCTCTCCTCCACTCATTAAATTTAACAACCTCTAAAAAAAATTCCTCACACGCCATTTATTTTTCCCACTTACCCAACTAATAAGAGAGTTTCCCTCAATTCACTTATTTATCTCACATCACTTCACGGTTTCTTTCATTTTACATATCATAAATTATCTTCCCCTATATTTATTACTCATTTTCTTTCCATATTTTGGATGTATCAAAACAAGAAGAAATTTTTCAATAGCATTTAAGGTCCATTTGATTGGCAATGATGGAAAGGATTTCCAATTCCATATAAATTGAAAAATAAAAAT
>CAIGRB010052645.1:4643-34454 GCA_903798255.1 Fraxinus quadrangulata | reverse complement strand
ATCATAGAAATCTGTAGAAAGGAATTTTGCTTCGAGAAAAGCATTCAATGGTAATGTCCAAAAGTAGTAAACTGTAATTAATATATTCAGTAATACGCACAAGATCCTGCAAGTGAATTGGTAAGAAAAGATAGTAATTATTGTTGAAAAGAGTGTTAGGCTTGGTAACTTAAGCCACTCCAACTAAGATTCACAATAAAAAACACTCAATGAGTCTAAAAATTATTCACAAAAACAACCTACACAACTCAGAAGAAAACAACTAGACAGTTACATATTTCACATTTTCTGATTGCCTATCTTGCATACAACCATGAAACTCCTAATTTAGCAGTAGCAAGAGCACTGTACATCCAATCCATTTACTATGTGAACACAAATATGTATGTGAGTTTTGCTTATAGAATTGAGTCCAAAATAAAAAAAAGGTTTGAATTCAACTCGGAAACTTTTTATTCATCTTCATTAGTCCAAAATCAAAAGTATAGACTAATTTTCAACAAAAATACTACAACAGAAAGTATACCGAACTGCAGAAGGTGATGCTACAGAAACAACAGGAGTAGAAACTGCCCGTTCAAGAACCTTTTGGTCCACATGACTAACAGGTACCTACAAGAAATTATCAGAGGCCACCAAATTAACAGAAACAAGATGAGAATTTGTTGTTGATCAATATTTAGTGACATCTAAACACTTGCAATTGATGCCCGTAACTGTAATATTAAATTTTCTTGTGTTACATTATGTGGAGGCAAAGTAAAATTTAAAGGTATCAATTACGTGAAATTGATGAGAGATTAGAACATAGACAAAATTACAGGAGTATCATACCGTTGTGTATGTATTGAACCTAGTAACCTCAAATCCACGCTTAGCAAGGCCTTCTTCTGAAACAGACAATTTCAATTACCAGGTTAAATCAGTTTCATGTTACCTTGCTGACATAATAATTACAGAAAATATTATAAGTTTGGACTAGTAGGATCTAACAAAAGAATTCTACATAAGTGAAACTGAGTCATATACATGAGTAGACCACTTCACACGAAAGCACAACCTACATATTTAATCATCTAAAGGATCCAACAGGCAGTCTATAAATTTTCATTTCTTTCCTATCGTTGAAAGATTGATAATTTTGTTAAAATAGGCAGTCTAACTAAATTGCAAAATTGGCTTATCTTAACAGTGGATGCTAAATTTTAAGTACTCCATATTGAAACATAATAATTGAATTATATAACAGTTGAAGATTAAGCCCATGTTTGGGCTCCATCAAACAAAAAATACAATTTTTCAAAATTCATTTTCAACCATACATTCTCCAATAAAATAATATTACACGTAAACTCAAAACTTTTTACTTTTCAACCACACATTTTCCAAAAAATTACTATTCCAAAATACATTTCTTCCAAAACCTCATTTTGATGGAGCTCAAACAAGGACTAAGATTAGCATATTATAATGATTTAATCAGTATACGTCTACTTCACAGCTAAAAGCAGTACTAGAAAAATAAGAAGAAATAAATAAAATTCTATTAAGAATCTTTTCAGATGAATGGGGAGTGGAAAAGAAGCAGCAGCAAGAAGATTTGATTATGAGCTTTAATGATTTCATGCAAATGTCATGGACCATTAAAACACTTCTTTACCAACCCGCTCTGAGTATCCTCATCGTATAGACTGTGGTGCTCTCTACATGGAGCGTTTCACCATGTATATAGCAGTTATTCCGATTCAATTGACCAACTTTCATAAATTAATAGCTCGCAATAATCTTTGGCTTCCTTTTTTTATTTTTGGGTTTTCTTAATCATTGCTGCCTGTAGAACTCAAAGTCATCAGTTTATGCCCATGAAAAAATCAGATATGGATTTTTCCAGTATATGTTTCAAAAAATCACATTCTTAATCTTTTCAAGCGAGTCGACATAAGAATTATAAAATATTAATATAGGCTAAATATTATTCTCAGGAATATCCTCAGGATGCCACAACTTCTGAGTTTGACATTTGATTTGTTTATGCCGCATTTTCCATCATGACAATCCTGACCCAAATGGAACTTCCTTCATGTTGACACACATTGTGGAGAGCAAAAGGTAAAGGGAAAAATAAAGGTTAAAAACCAGGCATACTGCACATACCAATCTCACCACTAGCTTTTGATGAAGCAGGATATAAGACAGTGCACCTTCTATTCTCGTGCTTTGGAAGCTCCGAAGCCAGAACCTTCCCAGTTGCTGAAATTAGTAATAAAGTTATTCTTTATTCCAGCTGTCAATCATATGGACTTCGAGGCTCAACTGAGGCACACAAATACGTACGACAATATGCAAATGCTCACAGACATGATTAATGCATGCATATGTACACATGTTCAGACTCTTTAATAATTAATAGGGTTTTATTGGTCTAACATAAAATTAAAACTAGCATATTAACCTTTAGATGGTGCAAAGGCGACATCAAGATGTTGCTTTGAGAACTGCAAAACTTCAGTAAATATGCTTGCTGTACCAGCTCCCACCACTCCAATCTTAACTTTCGGAGATCCAGCAGCTCTATTGATCAAAAATTAGAAAAATTAGATCAGTGAATCTAGCCAGTAACATGTCAAATAATTGACGAGTAATAAATAATAAGAAAATTTGTTCTTCTAGGAACCTAAGTGTACATTTAGTATCACAGCAACATTTTGCGAAACTGATTGATATTGGCATTGTTTTCAATTTGTNTTTTTTTTTTTTTTTTTTTTTTCAGAATTCTCATATTCTGAGTAGCATTATTTCCCTCTAGCTGTGTTTGGATAATTGTTTTTCATAATTCTCACATACATATTTCCAGAAAACATAATAGAAGATTTAAAAAGCGCTGCCAAATATGCCAACAAAATATCTCCACAGAAAGTACACAATTAATCCAAAACTACAAGTACTTGCAATCCAAGAGAAAGTTTACTTCCAAGCATCAAGAAAAACCAGAGCGGCTTCAGGTGAAGTTATGACAATCCAGTCAAATGCAGTGTCTGCAGCAATAGATAAGAAAGAAAAAATTCATAATGTGCACAAAGAAATTTTAGAATTTGAGAATTTAAATAGAAGTAACTGTCATGAAACATGTGTATGAGATGGTGGAGGGAGAGTGTGTGTTTGAGAGACTTTTTAACTTCTATCTGATCACAACATTCATTTCAAAGCAACTAAGAACAAGCATACAATTTAGCAATTTACTTCCGCAGAGACCAGACACACGAGAGCTGGCACTCACTCCAAAGCCAAAGATAATAATAACGTGCACAAAGAAATTTAATCCATGTGAATTTACAACCTGTGATTGGATAAACTCGGTACGTTGTGCCACACAGCCCAAAAGAAGGAGCTGTCTCCTCTCCACGAATCTAAATGAAATTGAGGCCAAGATATTGACTATTTAAGGTCAACGAGGAATCAAGTTAGACAACTTATACAGCATCATCTTATGTGCATCCGTATGAACTGTCTTTAAAGATGCAAGACAAAACAATAACGATGCAAAACACAATAAGGATCACAGATTAACTGAATGAAGCAACAGTTCTAAAGAAAACCTCACAATAAAAAAACTAGCTGTCTCTGAAATGCACATAACGTGAACAAATGCATAGAGATAATCTGAAACAATCTCCAATAACCATCAAGCGTGCCATAAACCTACCGCTCAATACAGAGGGAAGTCTATCTGAATCAGGCAACTTCTTGTGCTGAATGAGAGGAAGCTCAAGACAGTCAATTCCATGTTTTGCCTGTATTACAGAAGACTAAGTTGTAGCACAAGTTTACAGTTTAACAATGCAAAGATAACAGGCAAACACAGGGAGGTAATACACATCAAATCGGTATCAGTTGTCATTTGTATTAGCATCTTGAGAATATAATAGCATCAACATAGGATTAACCATGTGAAAAAACGTGAATCATTAGAAAAAATTAAAAGACCTGTGGAGCCACTACTAAAGCCCAACCCATGATCTTTACACAAAAGAACTTTCAAATAAATTTCTGTCTAGGTTGCAGGTAAGAAGTTTGATGAGTCACGACATGTTAAAACTCATCCATCTTAAATGATATTGACTCACATTCCCTGGGGACCATGACAAAATGATGGAAATCCTATTAGATTATTATGATTATTTTCCATGATTAGATTCTTATTTTTGGAAAAGTTATTAGGGTACTAGATTTCCTAGGATTTTATTATATATTTATTTACTAGATTCTCTAGGATTTGATTCGATGTTTCTTATTTAGAATAGATTTTTAAAAACCTCATATAAAGGAGGTTTATGCATTGTAATAGATACAACTTTGATATAAAATAAACTTGATATTCTCCCCCTAAATTCTCTCTTGCTGTCCCTCTTCTTCTCTTTCTCCTCTCTTTTCTTCTTTCTTTCTCAAAATTCTTCTTGTTCATTTTCCTATTGCCTTTTCTCCCTCTTCTTCCTCTCCTAACTTCTTCACTTTCTATCTATCTCCTTCTCTCTCCACCTCTTCTTCTCTTTTTCCACTCCTTTCTCTTATTTTCTTCCATTTTTCGTTCTTCTATAATCCTACTCTTTGGTTTTATTAAACTATACGTCACTTTGGTATCACAGAAAGTCGTTTTCCTTAGGCCACAAATTTCATGTTGAAATTCAGAACTTATACACATACATCCTTAGCCACCTTCAATCACCAAAAAATCTCCCCAACCACAACTTAAAAGAAGAAAATCAGCTAGCTAAAGAAGGATTTGACATCATACAGTCGATTTCATTATTTGGTCAGAAAGAAAGATAGTTCTCTTTGCTAAGAAGGGGAGTCGAGTTCTCTCATTTAAGGAGAAATGATAGAAATCCTTTCAAATTATTATTTGATAATTTTCCATGTTTAATCTTATTTTGAGAAAAGTTATAAAGATTTATTTACAAGATTATCTAGGATTTTATTATGTTTATTTACTATATTATCTAGGATAACATTAAATGTTTCCCATTTAGAATTTTTTTTTTTGTTTTTTTGAAACCCTATATAAAGGGGGCTTATGCATTGTAATAGATACAACTTTGATATGAAATAAACTTGATATTCTCCTCCTATATTCTCCCTCTCTTCTTTTCTTCTTCTCTCTTTCTATCCCTCTTCTTCTTTCTTTCTCAATATTCTTCTTGTTCGTTTTCCTCTTCTTTTTTCTCCCTCCTCTTCCTATCTCCTAAATTCTACTTCCGTCTGTCTAATTCTTGTTCCTTTTCTATCTCTCTCCTTCTATCTCCCCCTATTCTTTTCTTTTGCCCCCTCTTTCTTTTATTCTCTTCACTTTCCCCTTCTACTATAATTTTAACATTTGGTTTTATTGCATTCTATGTCACAAAGCCCGCCAACTTCAACATTTATTCAGTTCTTTCTACAGATACAAAATCAAATACTATGCATAATATGCAAAACTCCACTCATAAGCCCCTAGCCAATCACTTCATATGCAATGTGTCCTTCCTTTAGCTACTGTTATTCTTGGTGCCACAAAAAGCCCAATGAATAAATGTTGAAATAAAATTACATACTATACATGCTATGCAAAACTCCACTCATAAGCCCCTAGCCATCACTTCATATGCAATGTGTCCTTCCTTTCGCTACATTATTCTTAGTGCCATAGACACTTCAACGACTATCTAAAACCAATCTAGAACTTCCAATGCACAGATAGTATCTCCAAAATCCACTTTGAAATCATTGCCATGCCTCGGGCCTCATACGATTGTCAAGCATGAAAAGTAAATAAACTAACAAATATTTGTTATTTTTCGTGCCCTTTCTAATGTACTTCATGTCTCAATGTGGTTTCTCTTGGCTATATGGTTCATCCGGGGGAGAGATCGAGCTTCAAGAAATAGAATTCACAAATGAAAAAATGGCAAAAAAATTGGATATTAGAACCAACATGCTGCTGGCACCATTTCCTTAGCTATAAACAATGGATGATAGAACATTTTACGAACACCCAGCACCTCTATTGCATGGACACTTCATCTAGAGTGGCATGTCCGAGTCCGATACGTGTCGGATACCGACATTTTTCGAACACTTTAGTGGTCATTTTTCTTTCTTTATCAAAAATACCATATATTTTTAATTCAAACTTACTAAATAATAAATAGGTACTCATATTTAAAAGAATTCAACCAAAAAAATTAATAACAAGTATAAAATGATATTTATACTACATAAATGAATAATTTTAAAGAATTTAATTGATGTGTCGGTGACGTGTCATGTAAGTACGTTTTTTAAAAATTGTGTGCCTACATATTTGACACGTATCGTGTTGAGCACACGTGTGTATATCGGTGCATCATAGCCCAGCACTAATTCTAATTGCAATGCTGCTGGGAAACCATTTTTCCAACTTCAACCTGAATGCATGACCTGCATAATTAGGCAACCAGCTCCACTAGTTTCTGGTACTCTAATCAATATCTGCTGTTGTGACATAATGCTCACATACAGACTTATAAGCCATTGCTCAATTTATTTCATTTCTTATTCTGCACCAGTGATGATTGTTCTAAATAATGCCATCTTCAGTTATTTTCCAGTCTGATTCTTGGGAAATTTGACAGACTCACAAAGGACTAGTATATGACCCTAATAATTGAGGATAGAAGCAGGTCCATCCTTATGCATGAAACTCCTGCTACTATAGTACCTAGGATGGGTGAGAGTTATGCAATCTTATCAGAAGGGAGATGATCTAAGAATTTAAACAAAGAAGGTCTAAATGAGGCTCCAANTCCAATGCACAGATAGTATCTCCAAAATCCACTTTGAAATCATTGCCATGCCTCGGGCCTCATACGATTGTCAAGCATGAAAAGTAAATAAACTAACAAATATTTGTTATTTTTCGTGCCCTTTCTAATGTACTTCATGTCTCAATGTGGTTTCTCTTGGCTATATGGTTCATCCGGGGGAGAGATCGAGCTTCAAGAAATAGAATTCACAAATGAAAAAATGGCAAAAAAATTGGATATTAGAACCAACATGCTGCTGGCACCATTTCCTTAGCTATAAACAATGGATGATAGAACATTTTACGAACACCCAGCACCTCTATTGCATGGACACTTCATCTAGAGTGGCATGTCCGAGTCCGATACGTGTCGGATACCGACATTTTTCGAACACTTTAGTGGTCATTTTTCTTTCTTTATCAAAAATACCATATATTTTTAATTCAAACTTACTAAATAATAAATAGGTACTCATATTTAAAAGAATTCAACCAAAAAAATTAATAACAAGTATAAAATGATATTTATACTACATAAATGAATAATTTTAAAGAATTTAATTGATGTGTCGGTGACGTGTCATGTAAGTACGTTTTTTAAAAATTGTGTGCCTACATATTTGACACGTATCGTGTTGAGCACACGTGTGTATATCGGTGCATCATAGCCCAGCACTAATTCTAATTGCAATGCTGCTGGGAAACCATTTTTCCAACTTCAACCTGAATGCATGACCTGCATAATTAGGCAACCAGCTCCACTAGTTTCTGGTACTCTAATCAATATCTGCTGTTGTGACATAATGCTCACATACAGACTTATAAGCCATTGCTCAATTTATTTCATTTCTTATTCTGCACCAGTGATGATTGTTCTAAATAATGCCATCTTCAGTTATTTTCCAGTCTGATTCTTGGGAAATTTGACAGACTCACAAAGGACTAGTATATGACCCTAATAATTGAGGATAGAAGCAGGTCCATCCTTATGCATGAAACTCCTGCTACTATAGTACCTAGGATGGGTGAGAGTTATGCAATCTTATCAGAAGGGAGATGATCTAAGAATTTAAACAAAGAAGGTCTAAATGAGGCTCCAAAGATTAGAAAATTATTTCAAATTCTTGAACCAGCCGATCCTGGTTGAAATTGAGCGCACTTGCAATCTATTGAAGGCTTTTTTATTCCATTCTTCTATCCAAACAAATAACTTTTTCCAAAAAGCAATTCATATTTGAAAAGTAAAAAATAGGCACTTATATAAATGCAAATTTTATCTTGACAATTCCATGGGGAGTATTGGAACAATTAGGGGAAGGCTGAGGAAATATATTTGGAAGGAACGCATCGAGTTAATGTCCTCATGACATGAGTGGAAATATAGCTAACCTGATCCACATTTATGACAAGAACAACAAAAACTCATTTTCATTTTCTAAACTTCTTCTTCTCTTTGTTTTCCTTCTTCCTTGTCTTGTATACACACAAAAACTCATAAGTAGACTCCACATAACAATTTATTGCATTTATTTCCCTCTGAAATAGCATCTGCTGTTGCAGGGGCAAACAATAGACTTAATTGTAGGAAAGGGAAATTTTCTACCTTCAAATGAGCAAGGCGATTTTTCATTCTCCCCACGTCTTTGTTTGCTTTCAGAAAATTTCCTCATATATATAATTGGATATGTACTATACTTTGATACACATCATCTAAACAAAGTGTATAGATTTATATTAATTACTATATTCAATTCCTTTCTCTTAAATGAGCTAATAGTGATTTCCATATTTATCATCACTCAACAGTCTTCACTATAGCTTTCCAACAACTCGTTTTCTACTCTCTCAAACAATTAATGCCGTGTTTCCACTACACAAAAATAAACAACTGACAAAAACTCATACGCAAGACATACCACAAGATTCCTATAATAAACCACGAGGAAAAAAACACGCTCCCACATCAAAAATTGCCACAAGAGCTTATAATTTCAATAATAAAATTGCGAGTTTCAAAACTCCAAAGAACGCGTTGAGAATATATATTCACAAAAACAAAACGACAACAAAAATGTACCAGAGAATTAACGAGTTTGGCGTTTTTTCCATGTTCCCTGGTGACCACAACTTTGGGATTCAACCCCGTAGCCAAAGAAGCAGAAGATTGAATTCTTGTAACAATTTCTTTCCTGGGTTGAAATTGCAGAGAAGAAAAAGTAACCGCAGGAAGAAGAACTGGAGATGGAGTAGAGAGAGAAAGTGGAGACATGGATACGTGTTGGTTGCTTACAGATCCAGATGTAGCAAATTTGCTTTTTCTCACTTAAAATTAATTTAATCAAGCTACGTAAATTACTTACTGTGCGGACCCTCCACACCGGATAATCTCATTTGCTGTTTGTTGTGCCCCATGATGCAGCACAAATTTTAATTTGTATTTTATTAAAAATAAGCAAAAAGTTTATAATTATGCTATAATGTTTTTCTCTTATCATTCACTTGTTGAAATAAAGAAGTATTAAATAAGCCAAACCCATAACTAGAAACAAACGGATCTGGATTCTAATTTAGTTGTAAACTCATATTTTAGGAGAAAAACTTTAATATGATGGTATTATATGCACATATGATGAGCTTAATAATTGAAGGGTTTGTTTCAATTTCACTTTCGGGGAGAACAGATTTTGTAATAATAATTTTTTTGAGAATGCGTGTTAAAATATTGGAAATTTTTTTTGAATTTAATTTATTAGAATAATGTTCGATTAGAAATGGGTTTTCGAAAAAATGAGTTTTTAAAATAATTGGTTCAAAAAGGAGCTAAATTATAACACTTCATATTTGAGTCATTATAACAATGACATCTCGATATTCGAAACAGTAAGAGAAAGAACTAGGATAAATTTCATAGGTCAAGATGTCATGATTTGAATGGTTATAAGTTGAAGGTGTCATTATCTAACTAGATAATCGTATCACGTGTACATATACGATTATCCTATTGAAACTTTCTCAGATTTTAGAATATATCTTCTTCCTGTTTATCCCAATATTAAATAAAATATAAAAACTATGTATTTCAGGTTAAACATTTGGTCGTTAAAAATATTAAAATTTTCTTATTATGTAATTTGTAATTCCGATTCTCAATCTTAAAAATTACTATTATGACATTAATTTGATTATTAAGCAAATTTTAATATAATGAACTGCAAATGTGGCACTTAAGGTTATACACCCAAGGGTAGCCTTCTCCCCATTTTTAGGCTGGCAATCTCGAAACAATCAATACACACGTATGTTTATGGGTATAATGATAGACAATATATGTATATGATGACATCATTGGTACACTCTTATCGTGCTATATGACAAGAGGAGTTCTCTCAATTCATGACATTCTTTCACATTAAATTCACCAGCATCCTCATAGTGGTAAGTGAGCTTCGCATCGCATGCATTCCTCTCACTACAAGAATATTTAATTGTGGCACCATCCCCCATGAATGAACATCCACACAGTGCCCCATCACACATCTACTCGCAGTAATTTTGTACGTACCATATTTGATACCAACCTTCACCATCTGTTCCTCAAACATTATATAACACTCCAATTTCTACAAATCCTGGAGTGTTACTAAAAATTCTATTTTTCACATAAATGCGAAACAATAAAAAATTATTTCTTTTGTTTCAATCGTAAATAGTGCCAATATGTTGACTAAAACATGAAATTTGTATCTCTTCGGGAAAAAAAACATAATAACCCAACTATTAAATAAATAGGTCTTTGAGTATAAATAAAACTAAATAATCAATCGGTAAATAGAAAAAATTAAATACTTTTATTTCTTCGAATCTTCTTTGTAGCCCGTATTACCATTCTCCCATAGATCATATCGATCTGAACTAACCTTTAAATTTTTGTAAGAGTGGGTATTTGACAATACATCGTAAGATATACATAGTTTTCATACACAATTAAATAAAATAACAAAATAGACGCTTCATACCACATTTCATTTTGGTGTACTTCGATGATTAAGTAAGATACTCATCATGTAGCTATTTTGAAATTCGTATTATGTTTCATTTCAAAATTTTGAAGGAATTCGTATTTTGTTATAAAAAATTCAAAAGAGTTCACATTTCGTTAGATCGAATCCGAATGTCCGCTAATAATTCATACATATTTCATTTGATACATATATTAGGCTTTGAGTAAAGTTACCTATTTCATTTATATAAAGATGTCAATTTATATAACATCGTACAAGAGATTGAGCCTACAAAAGTGGAACTGACAATAATAGCTAACTGATATTAAAGTGATAGATGTAAATCTCATATAATATTCAAGTGATAGATGTGAATGAGCTGGAAATATTTCTATTGGAGATATTTCTGCTATCATTTCCTCGCAAGATTAGGGTACCACAACGGACACCAATCTTGTAATGTTGACGGAGAAATGATGAACTAGGCAGTGATTTTGTCAATGGGTCAATGAGTTGTTCAGTAGAATGGACATGTGAGACACAAAGCTTGTTCTGTGCAACTTGGTCGCAGGCAAAGTGGAAATTAATAGTGATATTCTTCATCCTAGAGTGGAACACGGGATTGGCGCGAAGGTAGGTATCTCCTACATGATCACAATATATGGTGGGAGTGGTAGAGATCCCGACCCAAAGCTCGAAGATAAGGTTTTGAATCCAATTAAGTTCAGCTGCAGATGAAGCAATAGAATGATATTCTACTTCGGTAGAAGAATGGGCAACTATTTTCTGTTTATTCGAACTACATCTAATTGGTGTGGCGTCGAGAAAGACGAGGTAGGCAGATGTGGAGGTGTAGCCATTAACGTCACTGGCCCAATCTGCATCGGCGAAGGTATGTAAGATTAGAGGGCCAGATTTTTGAATGAGAATACCATGACCTAACGTTTCCTTTAGGTATCGAAATACTCTTTTCACGGCAGCCTAGTGTTGCATGGTAGGTTGATGCATGAACTGAGATAATTTGTTGACAACAAATGATATATTGGGTGAGTGAGAGATAATTACTACAATGCACCAAGAGTTTGGTGATATTCCATGGCATCAATAGGAGGGTTCCCATCTTGAAGTTGGAGTGATTCCATGGAACTCATAGGGCTACAGACCTGTTTGGAGTCCAACATGTTTATACGATGTAAGAGATCACGAGTGTATTTGTGCTGGGATAAGAAGAGACCCTCTATTGTAGAAAATGTTTCAATACCAATGAAATAGCTAAGATAGCCAAGATCTTTCAAAGAGAAGCGTTATGCCAATGATGTGATAAATTGTTGGAGTAATGTATCAGAGTCTCCTGTGAGAAGAATATCTTCAACATAGAGAAGGAGAAACATGATTTGAGATCCAATATTATAAATAAAGAGAGTTATCAGAATGGGAATTACTAAACCCATTGGTCAGAAGAAATCCCCTGAGCTCATGAAACCAAGTGCGTGGTGCTGGCGGAGTCCATATAATGCTTTGTTGAACTTGCATACATCCTTTGGTCTTTGACCATCAATAAACACTTGAGGTTGTTGAATATAGACATCATTAGACATGGTACCTTGAAGGAAGGCATTATTGATATCGAGTTGTTAAATTGGTAATTTGCATGTGGCTAAAATAGTAAGAACAGTACGGATGGTTTTTGGTTTTACAATCGGACTGAAGGTATCATGGAAAATAATTTTGGGGCTTTGGTAAAAACCCTTGTCCATGAGACGTGTTTTGTAGTGAGAAATGGTTCCATCTAGGTTTCATTTGATCTTGTAAATCTACTTATAGGCAACAATTTTTTTATAAATGATGGGTAGGACGAGTGTCCATGTGTTATTACGGACAAGGGCATCAAACTCATCACTCATAGCTTGGCTCCAGTTTGGAGATTTTTGGGCTTCGGTAAAGGGGATAGGTTTGGTATTATCTAAAGGGAAAAGTATTTGTAGGTCATATTTTAGGTTGGGTTTTATAATATGGTTTTTGGAGCGAGTGATCATATGGTGAGAAGATGTATTGTTAGGAGAGGCCTGGGAGGTGAATGGACATGTTGGAGTGGGCGATGGTGAAACTGAGCTAGGCACGGGAGCAAGAGGGGACACTTATGTAAAGGGACTAGTGGATGAGGTGTAATGGGGAGTATGTGATGTGAGGGAGAGTCAAAGAGGGCCTATTGAGTGATAAAGTCACAATGAGAAATATAAGAGGAGATAAGGTTGTCGTGAAAGGAAAATGAATGTTCGACGAAGACAACATGATGAAAGATGAATATTCAATTGGGGTGTGGATAAAGACATCTATAAGCATTATGTTCGGTAGAGTAACAGAAGAACACACTAGGACAAGAACGGTGTTAAAGTTTGTTGGTGTTTAGGGACAGCCATGGATAACACAGACAACCAAATACTTGGATTTTGTGATAGTTTGAAGGTTTTTGGAACAAGTTTTGGAATGGTAATTGGTTACCTAACACAATAGTGGGAAGTCGATTAATAAGGTAGGTTGCAGTTTGAAATGGACAGATCCATACGAGAAAGGTATGGAGGCATGGTGGAGGAGTGTTAACCCGGTTTCGACTATGTGATAGTGACAACGCCCAGTAGTGCCAACAAGTTGAGGGGTTTATGGTGATGACTTAAGGTGTTGAATTCCATGTTTGGCGAAAGTTGAATACAAGTCGAGATATTCCCTTCCACGATCTGAGTACATAGTAAGGATATTAGTGATTAAGAACTTTTCAACTACAGTTTTGAATTTGTCATAGACAACAGAGATGTCAAATTTTTGTTTCATAAGATAGAGCCACGAATATTTAGTGCAATAATTTCCAAATACAACGTAGAAACGAAAATTATTAAAGACTGTAAGAGGTGCATGACCGCAAACATCTGTATACAAAATTTCAAGAGGATTATTGCAAGTAATAGAAGATGTGTCAAATGAAAGTCTATGGCTTTTATTACAAAGACAATAATTGCAATGACTAAAACTAGACTTTGAGTAAGATAAAGACATATCAGTCACAAGACTATGAAGAATTTTGATGGACGGAGGATCGAGGCGGTGATACCAATGATCAACTGACGATTTTACAGCATGAATGACATATTCTGGTTTATTGATGCTAGAAGAAGATGGCCATTCCCCTTTGATAAAGGATTCTATCTTGCTCAAGTCGTTAACAACAAAATAATGAGGAAAGAATTTATTATATATGTTATTATGTTGGCAAAATTGGAACACAGATAAGAGAGCTTTTTTTATTGTGGATGCACACAGAACATTGCTAATGCAAAATTTGGAATTAGAATTGAGTAAATTTGTGGAACCATTATGAGTGATAGGAATTTGATCACCGTCACCATCATTACCACCATACTCGGAGTGTACATAGAGATTTTGGAGGTCCGAGGTGATGTGATGGGATGCCCCAGAGTCATCAATCTAGGGATTGTCGTTGCTGTTATTACTAGAGGAAGTCAAGAAGTTTGCTTGCAATGTTTGGATCTGAGCGGGATCTACATCTTTGGCACCATAACCCGATTTATCACAGAGTTAACAAACTATATGAGGCTAAAAAATGTAATACTCCCTTGGTTATTGATGTGTCCACCACTATAAAAGTGATTATTGGAGTTACCTATGTGTTGTGATTGGTTGATATATGAAGAATAAGTACTTTTATGGTTTGTGGAGTTGGTGAAGTGAGGGCCCTTGCCTTGTTGCTATTGCTGTTTCGTTGGTAGTAATGATCAGTGATAGGTTGGTTCTCTGTCCTTGAATATATACACTCCGATTTATGTGGACCTTCACCTACTATCACTCAAGGAAGAAATAGACATTTTCTGTCCTTGATTGATGATTATTCTAGGAAGGTTTGGATTTATTTGTTGAAACATAAATCTAAAACCTTTTCGAAATTTAAGACTTTGGAAAGTTATGATAGAGAATCAAACTGGGAAGAAAAATAAAATACTTAGGACTGATAATGGTCTAGACAATTCTAGGATTTAGATTTTCTTTTCATGAATATTTTGAAATTGGCTTAATTTTTACTAGATTTTTCATGGATTCAGTCATGCGTTTTCCATTGAAGAATTAAACTATTTGTTGAGTTTCAATTTTCATTAATTTATGTTGAGATTGGTTTAATATTTATTAAATTATTCATATATCCAGTCATATTTCTTCTATCGAACGATTGAACTATTTGTTGAATTTTAATCTCAATTTTACTTAATTTGTGGATTGATTATTGCCTTATGCTTGATGTATATGGTCGATTCTTGATCTTATTCCAATAAAAATAGTACAAATGTGTTATAGAAAGTTTAGATTCTATGATTACAATTGAATTAAATTGATTTGTAACGTCATATCTTCCGATTAAAGAGTTAGGATGAAGGCCTCTAATTCAGTTATAAGAATAAATAATTGATGAGATTGATCCAATCCAATTGAGGGAATTTTGATACTTTGCTACCCAAACATTGATTTTAATTTCATTATTTCAAACATTGAACTCTTAATTTTATTTGAAAAATAAATTCAACTTCACAAACGAGAGAACATCCATCATTTTTTATCATTTGAACATTTCTTCCATCTCTATGTGGAATCGATACCTCACAGTTGTACTACAACTACCGCTTTATTCTTTGAGCGTTATCAGGTTTTAAGATTATCAAAAGTATGGATGTTACTTTTGATGAATCTAATGTAATTGGCAAGTCTGTGAACAAAAGGACATAGTTGATATGCTGTAAAAAGTAAAGGAGTAGTGTGCAATTAGTGAAAGTTGTGATAATTTCGGTCTAGGGTTCGAGAATGGGAAAAAAAGAAAAAACAACGTGAATTTTTGCTAGACTGTCGCTAAAGTTTGGCTCGAGCGTCAGAAACAGAAATTTCATCGCTTGACTGTCGCCTAGCCTTAGCTCGAGCGACAACCTGTCGGTCGACTATCGCTCACCCTTCGCTCGAGCGATAGTGTTATCCAAAAAATTTTTATTTCAATTTTTAAAAGCTTTTTGTCATGCCCATTCATTCCCTAACCTACATATAAATATCCAAATGCCATAGAACGGTTTTTACAAGGTTGAACATTGAGAGAAGCATATTCTTTGAGATCATCTTCATCTATTTTGCTTTCAACATTCGTATTGTTATTGACTTTTGGCAGTGAAAATTTTAAAAACTTTTTGTCCGGCTCATTCATTCCCCAACCTACATATAAATATCCAAACGACACAGAATGGTTTTGACAAGGTTGAACATTGAGAGAAACAAATTCTTTGAGATCATCTTCATCTATTTTGCTTTCAAACTTCGTCTTTTTATTCGTTTTTTATGGTGAAAACATCAGATTCATAATCCAAATACCCAACTCTACTTCATTCATTTATGTCGGAGTTTCTGAAAATCAAGAAAATGTGACTGGAGTTTCAGTCGTTGAAGAACATGATGTTCTTCGTGCATTCACAGGAGACATACAATTTTACAAAGGTAAGAGTTGTTGCAGGAGAGCGCAATCCAGAAGAGTTTTGAAAGCTGTAGTTGGGAGTTGGTGCATGAGCACAAAATCCAGGAGAGGTATTGGAATTACAGTCAGGAGATCAGATAGTACGTGTTGTCATCTAATCTAGTAGACTTTAAGTTATAAATGTTGACTAGCAAAGTACCCGAAGTTTTTAGCCAGTTGGGTTTCTCTGTGATCAATTCTGTGTTATTTATTGCTTTCATAATTGTGGTAATTCAACGTAGAAAAATATTAATTGTATGATTAATCATCTAGAAAAAATAATTAATAGTGATTTGTTGCTATTTAATTATAAAGTAATTTTAATTCCGCATAATCATATATTCACTCCCCTTCTAGGTATTGTTAGGGTCGAACTATGTGTTTTCAATTAGTGTCAGAAGCTTAATTCGATTCTTGACCCATAATAAATTTTAGATGAGTCAGTCATTGTCTGTGCCTCTATTTTTTTATGGAAGCAACTATACTTATTGGANGTCTGTGCTTCCGTTTATCGACGGAAGCAACTATGCTTATTGAAAAATTCGAATGAGAGCCTTCTTTAAAAATTTGGATGAACGTATTTAGATTAGTGTTCAAATTGGGTAGACTCCACCTTCAACTACTGTTGCTAGTGTAGTTACACTCACTGATATTTCATTATAGACTAAAGATGACTTAGCTAAGTGTAACTGGAACAGTAAGGGCATTCATGCCCTGTTCATAGTTGTGTTTGCTGAAGAGTTTAGGAGAGTTTCGATGTGTGAGACTGCTAAACAAGTTTGGGACATCTTAGAAATCACACATGAGGTAACTAAAATGGTTAAAAATTCTAAACTGCAGATTTTAACTTCTAGATTTGAAGAAATTAGAATGAAGGACGATGAATCGTTCAATGAATTCTATGCGAAGCTAAATGATATCGTTAATTTGAGTTTTAACCTAGGTGAGAAGATTCATAAGTCAAAGATCGCTAGAAAAGTCCTTAGATCCCTACCTGAAAGGTTTAGACCTAAAGTTACTGCGATTGACGAAAGTAAGGACCTAGATATAATTAAGATAGAAGAACTCGTAGGATTCCTTTAAACCTATGAACTCACCGCTTCTCAATCTAAAAAGGTTAAATTTATAGTCATGAATACTATTAGAGAAGAAGAGAGTGAAGCAACTGATGCTGAAATGCTTAGGAAAGATGAAATAGCTTATTTCGTTAAAAAAATGTCAGAAGCTGATGAGGAATAAGAGAAAGCCTCAAGAATGAAAAAATGAAGTCCCTAATAAATTCTCGAAAGATAGACATGAGAAAAATAACTCTAGAACTTTCATTAAGAAAACTCAATCTGTTAGATGCCATGAGTGTCAGGGTTACGATCACTATAGGAATGAATGTCCTAACTTGAAAAAAAGTTCAAATAAAGAAAGACGTAAAGTTTTAGCAGTGACCTTGAGTGATGATGAATCATATTCAAGTGCTCAGAGTGATACATCTAGTGGTGAGGATGAACAAAATTTCATGGCCTTCACATCAATAGCTACAGTTGAATCTGATAAGGAGATTAATAAGGTTGAAAGTGATGAAGAGAGTGAGAAATCCGATGAATAATCTAAGGATGAACCTGATACTCACGAATCTTATCGTGAACTATTTGAGGAAAATCTTAAGATTAAAAATGTCAATAAAGCTATACTGAAAAAGGTAAATGATCTTGAAAGAGAAAATGAAAAACTCATAGATGACCTTCAGAATTCTACCAAAATTCTGAATGAGTTGAAGCGCGTTAATGAGAACTTGGAAACCAAAGTTAAATCCTTAACAAGTGATCTTAAAAAATCTAATACTCAACTCCAATCTTTCATGAGTGGCACGCAGAAACTTGATAATCTGTTGGGGATGAACAAGCCTACTGGAAATAGGCAATGTCTGGGTTACGTTCATAATGGTAATACTACTGTCAGTACATCCAAGATCACGTTCATCCCGGCCACCAATAAAGCTCGATATACTGTTAATCCTGAACCCAAGGGCACAAATGTTTTCGGATCAAGGCCTACTAGACAACATAGGATCACTCGTCCTACATATCGACAACAACCTCCAAGCATATTTGAACCTAGGTTTATTCCCATCTATCACCATTGTGTGGCTCTGGGACACATAAGACCTAGATATCATAACTTCGTGACTAGAAGTAAAAGTCATCATTTCTCTAGCAAAGTTAACTTCCTCGCCAATCAGGTTAACCACTTAACTAAGATGATGACTCGATTAATAAGAATCACTTCTACTTCTAAAAAAGTTTGGGTTAAAAAAAGTGACCTGGAAGGTTGTGAGATTAATCATACTCTTAAAGGTAAAAGCATCCATGGTTCTTCTTGATTAGTTTCTTAGGTGCATGCATATGCAGTTCATTGAGTTTATTCATTTGTGCATGCATCTCAATTATTTGTGTTTTATTTTTATTTCAGTTTGTATTTATTTTTGGGCTCTAGACAGTTCATGGTACCCTTAAACATTGCATTTGTGACCAAGTGTGCATTTATCTATTCTGTATTATCATTTTCATTACATGGTTCAGTTTAACGTGGAATATTGAATATAAGTCTTTTCATATACCATCGCACTACACATATTATGATCTTGTTAGTAGGACTCTACCGCATGTGTGAGATTTAAGATGACAATCACATGTTAGTATGGTGACTTTGAACATGAATTGACATTATTTACTAGACCTAAACTTAAAATTGTCCCTGATAAAAAAAAATTATATACAATAAAGCAAAATTGCTCAATATCTTATGCTCCTTTTCGAAGCCCATTTGACTTGAGCGATTAAGTTTGCGAGATTTCTCATAATCTGGTGTCTATGGTCAACTGATTTAGGTTAATCGGCTTAAATCTCGCTGTAAGGATCATTTTAGTAGCTTAATGGAAATGAGCATGCACTTAAAATTTGAAAAAAAAAAATTTTAAGCTTTATGATTGTGCAAAATATATGCTAAAAGTTAGGGGGAGAAATGAAATTATCTATACACAATGTGCTTTAATAGATAGGTTCTAATGTGCTTTACTTTGTTTAACTTTCATAAGTAGGGGAATATCTTTATTGACAGCGATGTTATGCATGTCCTTTCATATAAAATTAAGGTTTGGAGTCCTACTACCAGAAAATTAGTGGCACTTTACAAATATAGGTCACTTATACAATTTACTCCATGTTTAACTTAGGTCAAATGTGTGAGAAGGATTATTGTTCATTGTTTATACTTATGATTGATAACACCTGCATTGTTGGGTTATTGTATATTATTTCTTGGTCCCTTTTCATTTTATGACAAAAATGGGGAGTAGAAAAGAACGAATAGAAAATTACAATATAATAAATTTTCTGACTTAAAAGGTATTATATTACATTAACATGATAAACTTTTGATTATATGACATATTTTCCATTTTGCTAGATTAAGTTTTGATATTTTAGTAGTATCAATGTTTCGTTTTGGTATGTTGGGTTGCACTGGTACTATGTCTTAATTTAGCATATGATATGAAACTGAACAGGTGCATTATAAATCACTTTTACATTGTGAACTGCTTGAACTATTTTTACACTTAATACTGTTTCACATACATTTTACACTGGGTATTTGATAGATATTGAAAAATGAAATGCAGAATTTGTTCAAGACAGTTATTGGTTGTGTCTGTTGTTTTGAGTCTATAATTTTATTTTACTATTGTCTTGACTTAGATTGTAATTTTGTCACAGAATGTCAAAATGGGGAGCTTGTTAAGTATTTAACGTAATTGGCAAGTCTGTGAACAAAAAGGACTAACGTTGATATATTGTAAAAAGTCAAGGAGTAGTGTGCACTTAGTTAAAGTTGTCATATGTTAGGTCGGTTCGAAAATGGGAAAGAAGGAAAAATGACGCGAATTTTCGCTAGACTATTGTAAGGTTTGGCTCGATTGTTAGAAACAGAAACTTCATTGTTTGAAAACTTGTCGCTCAACTCAAGCGACAATGTTATTCGAGAATTTTTTATTTCGTTTTTAATGGCTTTTTGTCCGACCCATTCATTTCCTAACCTACATATAAATATCCAAACGTCACAGAACGATTTTTACAAGGTTGAACATTGAGATAAGCATATTCTTTGAGATCATCTTCATCCATTTTGATTTCAACCCTCGTCTTGTTATTGGCTTTTGGCGGTGAAAACATCAAATTCATAATCCAAATACCAAACTCTACTTCTTTCATATCTGTCAGAGTTATTGAAAATCAAAGGAAGGTGACTAGAGTTTCAGTCGTTGTAGAACGCGGTGTTCTTTGCGCATCTACATGAAATAGACGATTTCACAAAGCTTGGAGTTGCTGCAGGAAAGTGCAATCCAAGAGAGCTTTGGAAACTGCGGCTGGGAATTGGTACCGGAGCACAAAATTCAGGAGAGCTATTGAAATTACAGTCAAGAGATCAGATATTACATGTCGTCATCTAGTCTGGTAGACTGTAACTCGTTTATAGTGGATTGTTAACTGGAAAAATGCCTGAAGTTTTTACCCAATTGGGTTTCTCCGTGATCAATTATGTGTTATTTATTGCTTTCATAATTACGGTAATTCAACATAGGAAAATATGAATTACTTGATTAACCATCTAGAAAATAATTAAGTGACTTGTTGTTATTTAATTGTAAAGTAATTTTAATTCCGCATAATCATCTATTCACCCCCATCTAGGTGTTATTAGGGTCGAACTACGTATTTTCATAATGTGCCCTATTTGAGAGATAGTGAACTTAATAGACTACCTGAAGTGAAAGGAGAAAGTAGAACCAAGCTGCAAGTGGAGCTTGGATTTCCATCTGATCCTATTGAAAATGAACAGGTGGAGAAAGAAGCTGGAAATACTTTTGATCCTCAAAATGTTGAAGGGAAGGATAGTGTTCAGAGAGATATATAAGAACGGGTTGGTGGTGTGAATGATTACCAATTAACAAGAGATATAATAATTAGAGAAATAAGAGAGCCTATAAGGTATACAGATTACCTGTCACTTGTTGTTTTGTCTTATCAAGATCTTATCTTCAAAGAACCTAAATTTTATAAAGAAGCTATATGCAGCTAGCAATCTGAGAATTGAGAGGCTGCTATGAAAGATGAAATGGACTCCTTAATGAAAAATAGAACTTGGACTTTAGTTCTTAAACCTGCAGGTAATGCACTTGTTGATTGTAAGTGGATATTTAGTGTTAAGGGGGGAAATATTGAGAAAATGCCTGTAAGATTTAAGGCTATGCTTGTTGATAAGGGTTTTACAAAAAAGAAGACATATAATATAATGAGATTTTTTCTCGTGGTTATGTATACTACGATTAGAGTCATGTTGGCTCTTGTTGCTCATGCCTTGAACTTGAACAAATTGATGTAAAAACTACATTTTTACATGGTGATCCAGATGAAGTGATTTATATAAAACAACTACCTAGTTTTATTGATAATTCTAAAGTTGAGCATGTTTGTTTGTTAAAAAGATCATTATATGGCTTGAAGAAATCTCCAAGACAGTGGTATAAAATATTTGATAATTTTGTATCTACTGTTGGTTTTATAAGAAGTGAATTTGATCACTTTTTATATTTTAAGAAAAATGATGCAAATGCTATTGTTGCTTTTATACTCTTGTATGTGGATGATATGCTTCTGATTGGTTAGAACATGTATTTTATAAATGATATAAAGAGATCTTTGATTGCTGAATTTGAAATGAAAGATCTAGGTCATGTTAAGAAAATTATATTCATGGGAAAAACTAAAAAAAGGCATAACAAGTTATTAACTTTGAAACAAACTGCCTATGTGGAAAAACTGTTGAATAGATTTGCTATGCATAACTCAAAACTTGTTACTCTTCCTTTGGCCAGCCATCTTAAGTTAAGTAAAGATCAATGTCCTATAGATGAATCAGATGTTAAATATATGGAAATAGTTCCCTATGCAAATGTTGTGGGATCAGTTATGTATACTGTGATCTATACAAGACCTAATGTAGCTCATTCTATTAGTACACTTAGTAGATTTATAGCTAATCCAGGATCTGTACATTGGGTTGCTTTGAAATGGTTGTTGAGATATTTGAAGGGATCTTTACACTTAGGCTTATGTTTTAGTGCCTATAATGAAGTTGTAGTGCTTAAAGGTTTTATAGATTCAGATTTTGTTGGAAATAGAGACAATAGAAAATCTACTACCACATATATGTTTACTTTGTGTGGAACATGTAATAGTTGGAAATTCCAACTTCAACATGTTGTAGCTCTATCCACAACTGAGGCTGAATATGTTGCTGTAACTGAGGCTATAAAAGAAGTTTTGTGGCTTAAGGGTTTATTATCTGAAATTAATAAACTATGTAATCATGTTGTTATATATTCAGACAGTCAAAGTACTATATATTTGTGTAAAAATCCAATTTATCATGAAAGAACCAAACACATTAATGTTAAATTGCATTTTATTAGAGATATAGTTTCTAAAGATGTTTTACTTCTTGAAAAAAATTGCTACTCAATTTAATCCAACTGATATGGGTAATAAGGTACTACCTCTAAATAAGTTTAATTCTTGTCTACAAATGTTGAACATTGATACTGGTTAATTTTGAACTAGTGCATGTACTAATCTTGATGCTGGGTGGAAGGTTCATGGAAGTTGTGGTCATCTAATAGTTGACTTGAATAGTGCAATTAGCTACCTGAATAACCATTGGCATTAAGGTGGAGATTTGTGAGGGCTGTGATGCCAGTCCAATCCAATAAGGCAATGATGAAAGCTGGCCTTCGGTCCAATTGCTATTGCCTAATAAAACCAACTGAAGTAACCCAGTGAAACTCGAGGCCCAACATTCAGTCCAGTGAAAACGTGTTTGTTAATTATGACTTTGGTTGTTTTGCCTTATATTGAAAGGGCCAGTTTCTCTGGACCGTTGGATCGTATGATGCCCATCTCGATATATTCCTTAGTGGTAAAATGAAAATGCAAGAAAATTATTGTGTGCTTTCTGGCTTCTGTTCTTCGAGGGTTCTCTAGATTCGTCTATGTTCTCTTTCATCTTCTCATTCGAATTTTGAGTTACTCTTTAATCTGATTTTAAAAATGGTATTTCTTTGTGAAATTTGGTGAAAGAGTATATCGTTCAGAAGGTAACGGTGAGCTCTTTTGGTCCATAGAAGAAGCTACACGTTCCTGTGATTGTGAGGATTCTTGGGTGAATCTGGATTTTACGGTGTTAATACAGAAGGGTACAATATTCTGAGTTTTCAATTGATGATATTTTGGTGTCCATTGGTTTTGATGTGAACGTATATAATATGTTGTATAGATCTGTAATTTTTGTACTTTGGTTTGTATAACATATCCATTGTTCACATTGAATATTCTTTGAAAGGTGGCTTGCAGAAAGTATCAAGATCCTCTGTTTTTCTTATCTTGTTTTCTATGGTGTTTTGATAACCAGACTATCCTAGCCCCTTCAAACGATAAAATAATGAATTAGCTTAAAAACCATCTATTATAAAGATATCGACATAGACATAAAATATCTTTGATCAAAGGTAGCGTAGAAAGTTACAGGGGGAAGTAGAAGATGCTAGTTTGTTGTTTGCTAGCTGCTGGAAGTATTTCAGACTTTCTTGATGGGATGAAATCTGGTAGTTTTCTAGCTTTTTTTTTTTTTTAAACTAAAAATAAGAACTTTTTGTTAAAGAGCAATTGACCCTGTCATATCTCATGCTACGTTATGAATATTCTCTGGTTCAACTCCAATTTTACCCTTTGAATCTTGACATGAAAAGGTGAGTTCCCTGACTCGATTTTAAAACATTGGTCGTCATTAACCACCTTTCCAACCTCTCATGTGGATTCTGAGTGTCATTGTAAATGTGGCTATGCAGGTTCCGAAGGAATGGAATTTGGATCCGAGTTGGTATGGGAATCGAAACAGCCATAGCACCCTAGCTACCTTGTGTTAAAACTTGGAGTTCCATCTTAAAAGATCAACATTTTTTAAATGATTAGTTCAATCATTTATAAGTTGGACGATATTTTCATCTTTATTTAATGTGAGATTTTATCTCTTAACATGCTTTCTCAAGATAATAGCTCGTTTGAGCATATCATCTTGCAATCTGTGCGCTTATTTTTTGAGTCTTAATCATATTGAATTATTTGTTTGAGCTTAATAGACTCTGATCTTAAAAGTAGCTCAATTATTTATAAGTTAATATATTTCATCTTTATTTGATATGAAATTTTATACCTTTAACACCTCAAAAAATTCCCTAGCAAGGGGCAATCCATTTCTTCTCACCAAGACCCTGTGAGAACTGTTAAGGATTATCGACCCACTTTGTAAAAGAACGGACACAAAAACCTAAAACAGACATCAATTAACTGATCAATAATTCATTGACCAGAATTTGATTTGTACCGATAGTGTTAGTGATGTTCTTTAGTAGTTAGTAAAATAAAATAAAATTAGGTGGGAGGAAGGAAAAAATGTTTGCAAAGTAACTCTTTGAGGTTCAAAGAAAAGTGACGAAAACATGATTTTTTAACAGTACTCACAAGTATTATAATTCTCTTTGTAATTCTTTTCTGTCTATACTAATTGCTCTCCGTAACTAGGACCTTTTTTTGCTTCTCGATTATAGTTTTATACACATTACTTTCTAACTGGATATTACTTAAAACGTATTTCTTTTTCCAATTCTCATTGGCATCATACTTAGGGGCGGAGCCCTTAAAGGGCCAGTGCAAGCATGTGCCTGCACTGGACTTTTGGACCCAATCCAATAGCTTTTATTTATTTATTTATTTTTCATGTTTTGACATATTCGCAGCTCAAAAGAAAAGGCCACAGTCCACAACCACTAACCCACACATTTCTATAAGTCAGAAGGTTCTCCTAATTCGCCAGACGGAGCTTGAGTTGCTTGGGCATCATCATCATCACTACCAGCAGCTGTCATCCAACAAGATGGGAGACCCCTCCTCTATTAATAGATAAATCAATTGTATAGCATGGTAGAAGAAATCAAGATAAAAACTAGATGTCTGCCCTTGTTCTTTCCAATTTTGTTATTCAATCAGGTCTTTTGCAGTTTAAGATTTAAAATAAGCTATTTGAGTCTTCCATTTTTGCTTGTCGTTTCCCTAGTTCTATATAAAGCAGTGTTGATGCATATGACACCAAGACATTTATCAAAAAAAGGGGGAAGTAATCATTGCTGTAAGCAGCAGCAGAAATTTTTTCTGGTTAAGTGATTGAGGATCTATGCTTCCATTACCTTGAATATCATATTGAAAGATAGAACTTGAAGTTAGCTTGATCTGTGCCACAAATTTTGTTAATCCAGTTGAATCATAGCTATTGGACATGTTCAAACTGATGATCTTTGTATTCGTTTTTGTTAAGAGGATCACCTCTTGCATTCCAATGCCATCTCTCCACACGATAATGGAGAAGAGAGGTAGATATGGACATGAGTTTGACATTTGTCTTTTGACAATTGTAGTAGTTAGTGAACTTCATGAAAAGATTCAACCTAGCATTTATTACCAGCTATATATATATATATAAGATTCAGTTTCCAACATGTACTCTCCAAGGTTATTTGAATTTTAATTTGGGGATCACTATAGTTTCTCGTAGCATGAATTGCCTTGCTCTGGTTTTAAAGCTTTCAATTTCCTGTAATCAAAGTTCGACGTTGATTAAACGGTGCCCGCACTAAACAATATTCCTGGCTCCGTCCCTGATCATAGTAAATCCAAGAAATGTGAAACACTGATATTTTATGTTATTTTTACCTACAGAACTTGAAATAATTCAGGGATCTCTTTATTGATTTATTTATCATACTGGAAACCTTGTACGTTGAAGAACAGAAGGTCATGGGTCTGCAACTGATATTGTTTGCACTGTTGCACATTCAGTAGGGATTAAACAGTACAACGAAGAAGATTTCAACTGTTTATTTCTTCCTTAATATTGCATTATGATAAAACGGCCCGAAGAAAACTATGCAATAGCCCTCTTCTCAGTTCAAATCTTTTAAGACAAAAGCCTATTCAAATAATGGCACCATAGGCCACAACAATTGAACGAGTACATATTACAAACTTCAATCAAAATCACCTGTAATTTTTCCAATTCTGTTACATTCCACGAAATTATAGATAACCCTATATCACTTGCTCAGACCAAAATTGCAGATTAATGGAAAAATGAGTATCAATCACTCAGCTCAGTTTGCAGCTTACTATCAGCGTTAATCAATAACCGGACTTTAAGCGAGCATGACCCACAAGGAAGAACAATGGATGCTGGTAGAGATCTTGGCGTTTGCAAAACAATTTTACTCCCATTTTTCAACAATGGATATCCCATATCTGACAATTCGAAAGAATCGATTAGGAAGTAATCGCCACATCTGCAGCCATACGAAAACTCAAAAAAATCACCAGCCTCTTCGATTGACAGATCCTCTAATCTGATATCTTCAGCAGTTGCAGAATCCTGCCTCAAAGATCGCAGCTCATTATCATAAAGTGCACGAGATTTTGAATCTCCGAGGATTTTCCAAGCCCTCTGTACCTCTATAAACCTACTGCCCAACTCGTTTGCAGGATTTGATGTTTGGGATGTCGTTTGCATTTTATCTGGATGATAACTCAGAATGGCAGTTCGGTAGCATGTACGAATTTCTTCAAAGCTAGCATCTTCCTTCACATCGAGGATCTCATAATGAGATTTGTGGGTTAAATTTCCACTCTCAATCATGACTGAACCCTGCCCGTATCAAAAGATTAATTACAAAAGCATCAAATTTATATCAGAATACAAGTTAGGCTATGCTTAAAAAGTTTTCTAACAGGTAAATAAGTTCGTTCAAAAAGAAATGATTCTTTTATTGATCAAAGGAGGTAACGAATTGTTTGTTTTGACACTGAGGTAACAGTTATTTTGAGAAAAAATAACTTTTTATTCGAAGTAAGCTATCTAGACATGTTAGGACAAAAGGTTACTTAACAGTAACTTTATTTTTTTTTTTTTGGTAAGCTTATCCAAAGATGCTGTAAGAAAAATTAAGCGCAAAGTTGAAGACCAAACAAGGGGCAAAACACTCCATCAAATATTGATTAAAATAGTTCCCAAATTCTGCAATTAGTACAAATCAAAGTTCCTACTTCCTATCATACCAACATGGCATTAGAGTTTTTTGCTATTTCACAATTTTGAATCAGACTATAAAGTCCTCATAATCCCATCAGGGAAATAGGCTCTCCCGGTTATACATCTTCTAGGATCTATCTGTTATGAGCATCTTCAAATACCTCAACAATAATAACTAGAAGCTTAATTCATGAAAAAACTTCTTCTCTTTGGGCCCTAACAAATGTACATCTGTAATTTGATGACCAACATATGATCATAATCATCAGACTAAGCCACAAAATAGAAGAATAAGCCATTAGTTTACCATGTTTGCATATCCAGTACCAAAAGCCTCCCAATTATCATATTTTTTTGGTAGCCACCAGTTTTCTGCTCTTTTTTACTTGAACCACCAGAATGGAAAGGGAAAGTCAGCTTTTTACCCAAATTAAGGTGACTCAAGTTATTGATAATGAGTTGGCAGCTTTAGTCTTCAGGAGTGCACTCTTGACTAAAATACTCAGTTCAGTCTATACCATTATTTTGAAATAAAGATCCACAGCTCCAATAGCATTGGAAACATGCCAAAGAAACAACATTTTACCCTGTTTAATCATTTAAAGGGCCTATATAGCATCAAGTTTGCAACCATTTTTAACCAATAGGGGCTAACTAAATATAAAGTGTTGCCACATCTTAAATACAAAAACTTTAGAAAATTTAAATTTCGTATAAGCAAGCATCTCATATTCCAATATCAACACATCTCAGTTGCTTTTTTTTTTTTTGTGTTCTGTTCTTATCATTTTATCGTTTAACATTTTCATTTCATCTCTTAGAAAATTTAAATTCCGTATAAGCAAGCATCTCATTTTCCAATATCAACACATCTCAATTTTTTTTATCATTTTAACACTTAACATTTTCATTTCATAGGAATAAATAGCATCCATCAGTGGTTACTGACAGTATCAAGCAAGCTCACAACAAAATTGTTGTACACAATAAAAGTAAGCACTCTTCTTTTATATTTTATACTTTTAATTGTTAGATAACTTTACATCATTTAGAATGACAGTCGAACCGCATAATATTGTGTAGAAACAGATCATCAGATAAAGAAGCAGAACCCCCTTTTCCTCTAAATTTCAACTTCATTTGAGGGTTCACGTATCAATAAGATGTTAAGTAACATTCCAAGCCATAGTACTAGTAGAAGCTTCCAACATTCCAATAAGATGTAGACTCACCAAAATTTCACCATTAGCTATAGTAAATAATGCAATATCAAACCCCATACATCAATAACGAATAATTAAACCCTAACAAGTAAAGGGTCGGATGAAAAATGATTGGGCATACCTTCCCTATTTGGTTAGGCATGACCCTCCGAATACACATTATAACAAGGAGCACAACCAGAAAAGTTTCATATTTGATGAATTCTGATTCCCAACATGTATACAAGGGCCTGGGACGGAGCCACCTGGGTCTAGTAACTGCCCCCACTGGATTTTGGTGCTGGGTATTTCAGGTATTACACTAGAGGGGCAGCCAGTTTTCAAAGGAAGGAGAAAACAATAAACAGCCGCATCAAAATTTCGAGAGAAGTGTTGTCGAAAAAATCACTGTTGCTACAGGATGATTACCATCAAGAATCAACAATTTGGGAAAAATAAACAAATTATAAGCAGTTGAGTTAAAATTAAGTATTTCACAACAAGCAGATCGAATATTTCAATATATAAAGACCCTTACACCTAATAAAATCCGATACTACCTTCCAAGTTCGGTGATGAAAAGGTTTAGAAATCACAACAGCACGAGATAAATTGGTGCAAAGGGGTGATGAATATGTCTCCCTTTTTGCCTTTCCTTCGCAAAATTGTTCCCAAAATTGTGCAATACTAATACCGAGGAAGAAAACCACTCCTCGCTCTATGAATAAGACTTAAAACAGGCTGGGTTATCGTTGGATGTGCACGCCTTTTAATTGGGCTTTACAAAAAAATTCCAAGTCCCCACAATGTAGGAAAATATCATAGGATGGGCTCCTATCAACTTGTTATCCATTTTTCAGATGGGCCTCAACGAAGAAAGTGATAAAAATAAAAAAATTAAAAGGGAAGAGTTGAAAAGTAAGGGATTAATTATACATAATTTAAAAATCAGGTTTTAAGTTTGATTGGTGCAAAATTCAGGTTTTAGTTAATTAATTA